>JAQZBX010059334.1:0-17457 GCA_029593785.1 Cabassous unicinctus | reverse complement strand
GGCCGTGGAGGCCCAGGGCCAGTGTGTGAGCCACGCGGCATCATATCACACCCCTATCTGATGGAATAGTCTAGTCACAGGGAAGCCTTGGTGCTGGAGGAGCACAGGCTGTGGTCAGCAGCGAGGCTGTCCAGTGCCACGACAAGCAGGCTGGGGCAGGGCAGGCGGTCGGGTGCACTTCCCCCAAAATACCAGGAGCAAGGGAAAGGAAGGCAGGTGTCTTACCAGGGTGGCCATGACAAAAGACCACAAACTGGGGGCTTAATCAACAGTCTCTCCCAGCTCTGGAGGCCAGAAGGGGTAGTGCTCCCTCCAGAGGCTCCTTCCTGCCCCTCCTGGCTCTGGTGGCCACAGGCATTCCATGGCTTGTGGCTGTGTCCTTCCATCTATGTGTCCATGTGGCCTCCCCTCCTCTGTGTCTGTCCATGAATTTCGTATCTCAGGCACATTCTCACTGTGAGTCCTTCACCTAACTCCACCCACGAAGGCCCTGCTTCCAACTGGCACATGCCCAGGAGCTGGGGAGGACAATGCACCTTAGGGGCGCTGCTGCAATGGCAAGCCTCCAGTTACACTGTTTGACCGATGGGCGGTGGCCTCGAGCTCTGTGTGGGCATCCTGACATGTGCAGTCTGCAGGGAACACACGTGTGGCCCAGGAGCACTGTGTCACCTGCCATCGGCTGGGGATGCTCCTCGCTGGCTGTATTAGTCAGCCAAAGGGGTGCTAATGTGAAATACCAAAAATAGGTTGGTCTTTATAAAGGGTATTTATTTGAAGTAGAAGGCCACAGATACCAGGCCATAAAGCATAAGTTTCTTCTCTCACCAAAGTCCATCGCCACGTTTTGGAGCAAGACAGCTGCTGATATTTGCCAGGGTTCAGGCTTTTTGGGTTCCTCTCTTCCTGGGGCTGTGTTTCGCTCCGGGCTCAGCTCCGTTTCCTCCACAAGGTCAGCTGTAGACTATCAGGCGAATGGCTCACTTCTCTTTTCCTGGGACCTTCTCTCCAATGTCAAAACTCCAACATTAAAACTCCAACTTCAGAACTGCAACTTAAAAACTGCTCCCTCTGTCTTTTGTCTTGCCTTTTATATTCGGTTCCCCCACCCACCAAGCGGTGGGATTCAACGCCCTACTGACGTGTCCCAGTCAACGCCCTAATCATAACTTAATCATACCCAGATTAACAGATCATTTTACAAGCATGACCCAATTATATTTTTGGAATTCATAATTATATCAAATTGCCCAATGGCTACACCGGCTCTGAGGACACAGCATCTGGTTTCCTAATGGACAAAATGGGCCCCATCTTTCAGCCCGAGGAGACACCGTTAGAAAGCAGCAGCTTGTCTGTGCTAAGCCGTCCCAAGTCTCTGAGGATCACCTGGTCTATAGACCCAGCTCTCAGGGCCTGGCTCATGTGGACAGACCTTCTGCACCCGTGGCATTCCGCGGCTGATTTCTCCATTTTTCTCCTTCTGCCTCAGGACCAATGGTGTGGAAGAAATTCTTCATTTCCCGAGACTGTTCTCATTTGGCTCTTCCCACAAGAACAAGCCCCATTTAGGGGCTGGACCACGGAACTAGGGTCGCCTCTCTCACACTATTCAGCACTCCCCGGACAGTTCTGGTTCAAAGGGCCCACACGGTCAAGACGACAGTTTCAGATATGTGGTGAGTAACCACGAACCTTGGCAAATGTGACCACTTCTATTCTGGATGGGCCGTCGCTGATGGAACCAGAGAGCTGCCAACAAGCCAACCAAGGCTTCTCTGAGGCTGCAAGCCCACCAGCCTCCAGGCTCCTCTGCCTTCGAGCTGCTCATCCAGGCCCAGGACCCAGCTGGGACTGGCTGCACTGCAGTTCCATGCATCGGCCGGGAGCCAGGGGAGGCATGGGTCTGTCATGGGCAGTGGCCGCAGGAAGGAGTCGCTGGGAGCTGCCCCACCAGAGGTCTCAAGATGGGAGCTCACCAAAGGGGGTGGGGTCCTTAGAGGAGAAACTTGCTGAGGAAAGGGGGCAAAGGGGGTGGTAGACAACACTGGGTCTTTACCACAGAGGAAGCAGGTCGGGGTGGGGCAGCGATCCAGGAGAGCACTGACCAGGGGTGCCCATCCTCGCCTCATTTGCCATTTAGCCCCTTACCCTGCCTCATACTCAAGTCCATGCCTTGTTTGTTTATCCAAGGATTTTTTTTTTTTTTTTGAGGTACCAGGGCCAGGGATTGAACCTGGGGCATCGTATGTGGGAAGCAGACACTCAACCACCAAGCTACATCTGCTCCCCTCTTTTATCCTATATTTGAATTAATTTTATTAAACAATAAAAATAAGAATTATCCTCTTTTAAAAAACTAAAACCTGACAGATTAAGGTAAATTTCCCTTTGACTGCCACCACCAATCACAGCCCCTTCCTTGTCCCCAGAGGTGATGCTGGTGTCTGTTTGATACGTATTTTATTAGTCAGCCAAAGGGGTGCTGATGCAAAATACCAGAAGTCTGCTGGCTTTTATAAATGTTATTTATATGGGGTGGAAGCTGGCAGTTACAAGGCCCTAAAGAGTCCAACTCAAAGTTACTTCCTCACCCAAAGTCAGTTGCCACATGTTGAAGCAAGATGGTGGGTGACATATGCGAGGGTTCAGCCTTCCTCTTCCTCTTAAGGCTCCATGGTCCCAGCTTCTGATCTCAGCTGCAGGCTGGCATAGGGCTCATCTCTTCCTGGGGCTCATCTCTTTCTGGCCTCAGCTGCTCTGTTCTCTCCACAAGGCCAGCAGTAACCTATCAGGCAAACAGCTCGGCTCTCTCCCCAGGGCTCCAGCATCAAAACTAAACTCTGTCTTCTCCTTCTCTGTGTATTTACTTGTCTGTTTTTGACTGAGCATCTGTTTATGCAGCCCACAGCTGTAGGTGGGCTGTAGGCTGGGACTCAAACCGAGTCGCCCTAATGATGTGGTTAAATAAAAGCCCTACTCTTGATTTAATAAAGTAAAAGTGAAACCTCTGAGTCTAATACAATCTAATATGCCCAGAGAAACAGACCAGTTGACAAACACAATCCAATATCTATTTTTGGAATTCATAAAAAATACCAAACTGCCCCATCTATCTTCCCAAATCTCTCCAGAAACCACACGATTTGGAAGGGGCTGTTTTCCCTTTAACAGAAATGGTGTTTCTCAGTGGCTGTGGCTTGGCAACTTGCTTTTTCACTCAATCTGATTCTTTGGGGCTCTGTCTGTCACAGGATGTTAAAATGGACTACATGCACCAATGACTTTCATCACCCAAACTGGTGGCAGGGCCAGCTTGGCTGAGGAGTTGGGAGCCGGGGCCCCCAGCAACTCCAGGCTGTAGAAGGGCCTCCTTGAATGGCCAGTGGCTCCCGGGGGCCAGGCCAGGCAGTCTCTCAGCTCAGCGCCAGATGTCTTCTGCTGGCCATGAACTGCATCCGCGGAGCCCTCCGTGGGTCAGCCCCAAGGAGCCTGGTGAGGCCCTGGGAGTGGGCATGTGATGAGTGAGGGAAAGCTGAGCCTGCCCTGTGGAGAAGAGAGTTTCAGAGCCGGTGTAGAATCTATGTGGCCAGCTCTTCCCGCGAGGGAGTCGGGGCAGGCCTGGGGCAAAGAGTCCACCCACAAATCCCAGCAAATCCATACTTCGGAGGGAAGTGCCACAGGGCACGTGGCTGTGGCTTGGCCAGTGTGACCTCTGTGAGCCTCTGAGCCTGTGGCGTGGGGGAGGGCCTGGGGAGCTGCCAGGCCCAGCTTCGGAGGCAGAGGCAGCTGAGGGCATCTGCTCCTTGCTTGGCCACCCCACGGCTGGCAGAGCAGGCTCCCTGGGGATGCCCCCGGCTCCCCAGGCATAGACTGGAGGCTCCAGACATGCCCCCGGCTCCCCAGGCATGAACAGAGGCCCCAGGGATGCCCCCAGCTCCCGAGAAGCAGACGGAGGCTCCAAGGATGCCCCCGGGTCCCCAGATGCTGATGGAGGCTCCAGGGATGCCTCCTGGAGCCGCTGCCTGCTCAGGAGGTGGTCTTGCGGGCTGTCACCTCATACCTAGGTAGAGAGAGGAACCAGGTGCCTCTCTCCAGGGAGAGGCCACGGGCCACACGGCGTTGTCCTGCCCTCCCCATCTGGAATACCTGCCTCCACGCCCAGACCCCGAGCACGGAGGCTGAGGCGGGCACAGGGCACCTGCTCAGTGCCCCGCGGGCGCCACCACGGAGCCGCACTGGATGCTGACAGCCGGCGGGCAGGAGGCCTGCGCAAGCGCTTGACAGGAAACTGCTGCCTGACGTGGGGGTTCTCAGATGAGGCACTCACTTTACGACCCTATTTAATTTGGATCTGCCAGGCTTCCTCTAGGCGCCCCACGTGGCGGCCTAGTAAGGAAGATCTGCCCTTCGCGCTGTGACACGGTTAGAGCCGCTGCTTAATTGGAAGCGCACCTCCTGGCAGGGCTCCACCGCGCGGACCACAGAAATCCAATCCAACGGACAAAATGAAAAAGCACTTTGGTTCCCCAGGCTGAAGAGGCTGAGAGAAGCTTCCGGCCTCGGTGACCGAGAGTCTGTCGGCTTCTCCCTGGAGGGTTGCATTGCCACCGGGCGCTGGACCACACCCCGTGCAGCCTAGCTTCCTCCCGCATCCTGAACCCGGGGGGCTCCCCGCCCAGCCCGCATGGGTGGGGGAGACGGTTCCCAACGGGACTGGGGGGACACTTACAAAGGGGGCTGAGGAGGATGGTAGCCGGCCTCGGCGGTTCAGTGGGCCTCGTCCTTAAGGAGACGCGGCCGGCCAGGGGCAGGGGACACAGGGCCGGCTGAGGAGGCGGGGGCACAGGGCCAGGTGGGGGCACAGGGCAGGCCAGGGGCAGGGGATGCAGGGCCAGCTAAGGGGCAAGGGGTGCAGGGCCAGGCAGAGGCACAGGGCCTGCTAAAGGGCAGGGGGCACAGGGCCAGGCAGTGACACAGGGCCAGGCAGGGGCACAGGGCCGGCAGGGGGGACGGGAGCACAGGGGCAACCGCGCTCGAGCCCGGGTACTGACGACCAGAACTTTCTAGCTGTTGGCTCCTCTGCGACTGCCCCCCACTGTTTCTGTGAGGAGGAGCAGGTGGGGAAGGGTGGCCTTTGTCCCTGGGGACATCTGGGCTGGCAGGTGGTGCCCCTGCTCCAGCGCCTGGAGGGGATGGCTGAGTGGAGCAGGGGGTGGCAGACTGGGAAAGGGTGTGAGAGCTGCTGCTTCCTGGAGCCCACGGGAGGAAGGGGTGGGGCTAAACTCTGAGAAGAGAGCTGGGTGCAGCTCCCTGCAGCAGGACCCCCCAGCCCCTCCCTACCCTTCCTGTCTACCCAGGGCAGAGGCCCCCTCAGCCCCTGGTGGGCCTTGGGGGACAGGGCCTTGGGGGACAGGGCCTTGGGGGCAGGCCCTGCTCCTTGCACTCTCAGTGTAACTCTAGACCTCCTGGGTTCAAATCCCACTCTGCCCCTCCTCGCCGTGTGACCCCAAGCAAAGGCCTCCCCTGTTCCTGCCTCAGTTTCTTCGCCTATAGGATGGGGGTAATGCTAGCCCCCACCCGAGGCTTCCGGGAGCTGCCCCTCTGCGAATGGTCCTCAGACACATGCCCTGTCGCCAGCAGCCTGGGCAGGGGCTCTCACTGTCCCTGCTCCTTTACGGACAGCTGGGCCCGAGGTGACTAACGAGGACAAGCACCGCCCCAGTCTGGGCTGTGGTGGCTGGAGAGGGCTGCCAACCATGGACCGCTTCCCGTGGTCCGTCCTGTGTGGCGCTGGCACCAGGCTGAGCCACAGCCACAGAACTGGGAGGGGAAGGGTCAGGCCCGGGGCCTCTTCCCTGCTTCTGGCCGACTCCACTGTGTGTGTGTGTGTGTGTGTGTGTGTGTGTGTGTGTGGCTGAGGTCAAGGACGTCTCATTTCCTTTTTGGAAGAAATGGGACATGAAAACGTGTGTTGTGTACAGTACTAGATAAAACCCGCCTTCTCTAACTCAGGGAGGCAGACAGCAGTGCCCCTTCAAATCACACTGTCTGTAAACCAGGTTTCTGTCAATGAAGGCCTATTTTAAATGTCAGTTAGTTAAAATCTGCCCTGACCTCTTCTTGGATAACAGAAGAACGACAACTGGGATTGACCTCTTTCGTCTGTTTTTACCTGGGCAGATTGAGGTTTCTTAAAGGGGGGCCACCTGCAATGTGAGGGAGGGGGTGGGGCTGTACCCCAAAGGGAAAGGGGTGTGTGGCTGCACTGGCAGGTCCCAGGCCGGGCTCCAGGAGGGACACGGTGCGCCTGGTGAGAAGCTGCAGGACACACGGGCAAGCGGGCAGGGCTCGTTCAGCCTCGAGGGCCGGAAAACCCAATTAAAATTTGCTTAAACAAATAACAACAAGCAATACCTGCATATGTATTATATACACTGTATTACAATAAAGCCTCATCATTCACACGTTTCACATCTGCGGAGTCACCAGCTGGCTCAACTGCATTTGAATCCCCAGATCAATACAGCGCCGTCAGCGTGACCTGTGGACAGGCAGAGCACCCAGCTGAGGGCAGCGAGGCAGTGCTCCGCCTTCTTGTTGGCCCTCGCGGGTAAACAGTGTCCTCCCCGCAGCAAAGGCAGTGCTGCCTTTCCTCACTTCTTACCTTCTCTCTGCACTTCTGCCCTTTAAAACGCCCCCGCGCCGTGCCGCAGTGCCGTCCAGGGTTCCCAAGTGCACGGAGGCTGGGACGAGCCTCACAGAGGAAATTCGAGTGTTAGATAAACCTCGCCCAGCGTGAGCTACAGCACTGGTGACCGCGCATCCGGTTACCAAATCAACAATTCATGGGACACACGGTGTCTTTAAACAGCAACGCCCAGGAAACAAGTCTAGGTGTTGACTGCCTGGAGGAAACGCTGTGGTCAGCGGCAGGAACCTAGTTCTGCGTTTCCCCAGCAGCAGCGGCTCAGTGCTCAGAGTCTGCCGTGACTCTCCGGGTCACACCTGCAGCGTACAAGGAGAACGATGGCACTGACTGACCGCCAAGCCCACAGGTACAGCTTCAGGGACAGCTGGATCCAGGCGTCCACACTGCAGCACCGCGCATCACGTTCTCGCTCAGCTTCCATGGGTGGGCTCTGGGGGCTTCCCGCTCACCCCGTCCTACTGATGAGACGGCTGCAGCCGCCCTGGCCTTACCTCTTTCAGTGTTGCGTTGCGGGAAAGAGCCAGATTCCACCCACCCACCCCACCCCTGGTGGTCTCATAGAAAATCTCAGGTTCACTCTGATTGGACGAGCTTCGACCACATGACCACCCCTGAGCCAATCGCTGTGCTGGTGGACTGCACTGCTCTGATTGGCTTAGACCCGGGTCAGGTGTTCTACCCCTGCAGCTGGAGCTGGAATGGGGGAAGGGGGCTCCCAGATGGAAACAGGGGGCTCCGGCAGCTTCTGAGCCCTGGACTGTCCTGCTTCACCTGGGGCCTCGGCATATGGGCTTGTCTACGCCCAGGTGTGATTTAGGGACCCTGGAAACCGAAGTCAGCCACGTCCCCCGCCAGACCCCAATCAAACGCGGGACACCGAGGCTCCGGCAGGTCCCTGCTGGCAACGCTGCACGCGGACACCCGCCGCGCCGGGAGCTGCTCCCCAAGCCCCTCGGAGCGGAGGCCTGGAGGCGCCCTTTGTTCTCCCCCGCGCACCCCACCCAAACATCAAGGCCCTTCTGATTCTGAGTCCCCTGAGGGGATTATGGACCTCCAGGACGGTTCTGGGACCCCCTGAATCGCACCCCGAGAACGTGCTCCAAGCCGCTCCTAGATCTGCCCGACGCCAGCTCGTTAGTCCATCCTCCAGGATGGGACAAGCCAGAGAGCACCCAAACCCACACGCACGTTTACACGTCTGCACATTACACTCATCGTGCTCACACAATGCACACTCAGTGCTCATAATCACACGCACTTATACATCTGCACATGCTCACACTCACCATGCTCACACAATGCACTCAGTACTCACAATCACATGCACACTCATACATCTGCACACTCACTCTCAGTGCTCACACAATGCACTCAGTGCTCACAATCACATGCACACTTATACATCTGCACACGTTCACACTCACCGTGCTCACACAATGCACACAGTCCTCACAACCACATGCATGCTCATACATCACACACTCACACTGTGCTCACACAATGCACACTCAGTGCTCACAATCACACACACTTATACATCTGCACACACTCACTCACTGTGCTCACACAATGCACACCAAGTGCTCACAATCACAAGCATGCTCATACCTCTGCACTTTCACTCAGTGCTCACACAATGCACTGTGCTCACAATCACATGCACACTTATACATCTGCACACACATCATGCTCACACAATGCACACTCAGTGCTCAAAATCACATGCAAACTCACATCTGCACCTTTCACTCACAGTGCTCACACAATACATATTCAGTGCTCACAATCATGCATACTCATACATCTGCACTCACATTCAGTGTTCACACAATATATACTCAGTGCTCACAATCACATACACACTCATATACCTGCACATGCTCACTCAAAGTGCTCACAAAATGCACTCAGTGCTCACAATCACACACATTCATACATCTGCACATCTCAGTGCTCACACACTGCACACTCAATGCTCAAATCATGCAACTCAGTGCTTACACAATGCATACTCAGTGCTCACAATCACATACACACTCATATACCTGCACATGCTCACTCACAGTGCTCACAAAATGCACATCAGTGCTCACAATCATGCACACTCATACATCTGCACTCACATTCACAGTGCTCACACAATGTATACTCAGTGCTCACAATCACATACACACTCATATATCTGCACATGCTCACTCACAGTGCTCACGCAATGCACTCAGTGCTCACAATCACACACATTCATATATCTGCACATCTCAGTGCTCACACACTGCACACTCAATGCTCAAATCATGCAATTCAGTGCTCACACAATTGCATACTCAGTGCTCAAAATCACATGCACACGCATACACCTGCACACTCACAGTGCTCACACAATGCACACTCAGTGCTCACAATCATGCACACTCATACCTCTGCACACTCACACAGTGCTCACACAATGCACACTCAGTGCTCACAATCATGCACCCTTATACACACATGCACACTCACATGCCCTCACACATGTGCACACTCAGTGGTCACACACATCCTCACACAGTGCACACCCTGTGGTCACATACACATGCACAGATACATACACACTCATACACATCCTCATGCACACACACTCACAGTAAACAGAATCAGTACACACTGTTGCACACCCACACCTGAGCCATTCAAGCCCCGTCACTGGGATGCGCTCACACCACACTATTAGTTACTAGCATTTTCCTTTATGTTGACCTGTTTAAGCTTAAATGTGTTTCTTATTCAAAAAGCAGTCTTTGCCATCACTGCAGGTGCAAAACTGCCAGCTCTTGCCCTAAGTAGATGATGAGCGTGAACATAAATGACATCACCATGCACCACATGTGATGGCCTCGTCACCCTTGACCAGGAGGTCAGCTGTACCCTTGGGTGAGATTAGAAGCTGGAGGAGAGGCCGTCTCCAATGGCACGAGGTAGATCTGTGCTACCTGAGGTGGCCTCGCTGCCACCTAAGATCAGGTCCCGTTATGCTCACGAAGATGGCTGTGCAGAGCAAGCCCCCAGGCTAGAGCCCAGAAGGGGAGCCCCAAGGTGCTGCCTGCCCCTGTGACGGCCAAGGGGTGTTCTGGGCATCTCCTTGCCTCGGTGCACACACTGGGCAGGTGAAGGAGCATGCAGGCAGGCACCTTGGGGGCAGCCAGAGGACCAGGGCCTGCCCCTGCCCTCAGGGGTGGACTTGAGCTGCCCACAGCTGTGGGCTGGACTGTGTCCCAGAAAGGCCTGTCCAGGTCCTACATGCCAGGACATGTAAAGCGTGGCTTTACATGGACAGAGGGCCCATGAGCGTAGTCTTACGTCGACAGGGGGCCTGTGACCGTGGCCTTACATTGACAGGGGGCCCTTGAGCATGGCCTTATGTGGACAGGGGGGTGCTGTGATGGGCTGGGCTGTTAGGATGAGACTGCCCTGCACCCACTGACTAGTGTCCTTAGAGAAGAGGACAGCATGCAGAGGTAGGAGGGGAGTGGCCTGTGACAATGGACACAGAGGCCGAAGGGCTGCAGCCACGTGCCGAGGCCACTGAGGCCACAGGCAAACACCAGGAGCCAGAGCGGCCCAGGGGCGTCCTTCAGCTTCGGCAGGCTCTGCCCTCCGCCACCTGCTTCAGCCTCCTGGCCTCCAGGGCTGAGATGATAAAGCTGCTTTTGGAAACCCCCAGCTCAGGGAGCTGGTCTGTGCAGGCCCCATGAGATGGAGCCACTGCCGGGCCTTTCTGGCATCCACGCTCCCATCTCTCTCCCTCTCAACCACCTCCCACACACACTCCCTGGATGAGCCCCTTGTCCAGCTCCAAGCCAGGGGCTGAAGATGGAATCCACCGACACAGGTGCCTCCCCTCAAAGGTGGCTCCAGGATCAGGGGCTGGGGCGCCTCCACGCCACCCACCGCAGCTGGGGCTCTGACCACGTGGCCACCTGACCCGCCGAGCCCTGGGCAAGATACCACTGGCAAGCTCCTTTCTCCACTCAAGGCTCCATCTTGCCAAAGCTGTCGTCCATTCCAAGGGCCCAGCTGCTGGGCTAAACCTTATCAAAGCACCTTCCCCACCACAAGGCGGTTTGCTTGCACCTCATCTCCATCAAGGCCCTCCACGAGGTTTCAAAATGGCACATGACCAGGGAGTGAGGTCCAGTCCCGAGTGACGAAAAGGCCATGGGAACCCAGCCCACAGGACATGGCCTTCCTGACGCTTCGACGTCTCAGGCTATGGGCTGAATGGGACCCGATTTCTAGGACAGAATGAGAAATGCCTTTTCAGCTCAGGTGGTGCTCATTTTAATCCAAGTCTACATCTGCCACTGCACGCGGCTGACCAAGCCTCGGCCAGGGTGCGCCCAGCTCCCCCAGATGCCACAGACATGTAAGTCAAGAGAGAGAGGCTGTAGCCCGCGGTCGAGCGCAGAGGGGCCTCCCTTGGCAGCCAAACTCTGGTGGCTGCTCCATGCGCCCACGGCCAGCTGGCTCGGGGCCTGACACCGGGCAGCTGCGGGAGGCTGGCGCAGGTGCTTACTCACTTTTTGGGCGGGTAGTCGGGGATGGCCCTATCCAGGGAGATGCGGTTGCTGAGTTGGGTGTTGTATCTGAACTTCTCGTATTTTCCTTCGGTCTCCTGGCTGTCATCGCTGAGGGTGGCTGCCCTGCCCCCTGGCCCAGGCCCACTGACCCCTCCACCAGGCCTATGGGCTTGGCAAGGCCTGGCGGGAAAAGGAGAAGACAGGCGGTCAGGCAGGACCAGGGACCCGTGGGGGGTTTCCCCCACCCCCTGCTGGGGCTTCCCTGCCCCCTGGCCCCGGCCACCCCCACTCCGCTGGCTCCTCTCTCCCTAACAGCCCCACTCCTTCAGGTGCCAGCTCGGCAAACTCCTGCTTTAAAGAGAAAAGCAGAGCGGTTGCTCCACGTCCACCACACACTGGCAAGGGCTTGTGCATCCGGGAAATGGCCGCTCCTCCACCCGACGGACATCTCCTGGGGTACAAGGGCATAGGCTGTGGATTCGTGCAGCCACACGGTGACTTGCAGACGTGTCGGGCGAGAAAGAAGCCACAGACGGCGGCGGGGATGACTCACTCGAGCTGAGCTCAAGACCATGCCCAGCTCAGCCGCGGGGAGGGGCGAGGGCAGCCCCACGCAATGCTGGACCGCGGAGCCGAGCGGGCGAGCACTAGGGACTCTGTTCCCAGAGAGACGTGGGAACAGGGCAGTGCCAACCGCGCTGGGGTCTCCTCCAGGCTCTCCAAGACAGAACGCTCTGGAGGGCAGGTTGGCTCTGGGAGTGAGGCCGCAGGGAGCAGAGGTTAAAGCTGAAGAAGGCTGCTTTCTGTCAGTGTCACCGAGAGCCCGCTGGGAAACAGACAGCTTGGAACACTCCGGAGTCGGCATCCCCACACTTCCGCCCCGCGGAGGGGCTTCTCTAGAGAACCACCCCCACCTTAGATGGGCAGGGTCAGCACCTGGCCTCCACGCCCACCTTCTCCCGCGCCCAGAACCTTGGCGTGTGCTACGATGCCATTTTAACGGGCGAGCGCGGTACTTGGGCTTATGCGGGACTGAGGCACGCGTTTGCTGTAGACGTGTCACGTTCCTGTATTACTTTCATTTTACTATTGCAGAACACAAAACCACCGTGTTTGACCATCTGCTCTTCAACCGTGTTTTCCACTTGACAAGTCTGGGAACAGACAGCCCCCAGGCGTGGAGAGGGGGAGAGTGGCGAGCTCCCTGCTTGTGGGGGTGTTGGCCACGACAAGTGCCCTGCCACCTTGGGTGGTTGGGCCATGGAGCCGTGGAGCTGGGGACACGAGCGCCTGCAGGTGCTTGTCCGCGCAGCCAGCTGTGGCGAACCTTCCACAGGCACATGTTAGAAAACCCAAACAGTCCCGAAAGCTACAGAAGGAAATCTCAGAAGCTCTGGCCTGTGCCCCTGGCTTACTGCAGCACCCCCCTTCAAAAGGAAACGACTTCCGCCTTTAGCCCTCCCGTTCTGCCCACCACGCACAGGGGACAGCGCACCCTGTCCTGGCTTTGTCAGCTCCACACGATTTCCAGCGGCTACGCATGAAAGATGCGGAGCTTGGGCCGCTTCCGCTGCCATTCCCTCCCCCTCTGCTTTCCTGGTGTTTCTTGGCTATGTTCCTGTTTTCAGTCATTCTGGTGGTTGAAATAAACCCTCAGGACTCTGTTTCTGGAAGTGTCAGCCTCGGCCGGCACTTTCTGACTCCCGGCAGTGGGCGTCCACCCCCACGCCCCCGGCCATGGCCACTGACACCCACGTGCTGTCCACACCTGGGCTTCCCACGGCCTCCGGCCAGAGGCCGGTTCTACAGCGAGGACCAAGTCTCCACCTGTCATGCCGCAATCCTGAGGAGAGTCACGGAACGAGCACTGCGGGTGGAGCGTGCTTTTCACTGAGGAACGAGGGCCGCTTCTTGGAGAATCCTCACACCTCCAGGCAATACCCACTGCTCTTCCGGACACTCCACCAGGCTCTGAGAATCGTGCTGATTTTACTTCACTTTACTTTAGGAGCCTGACTCCCTGTGTTGCTCTTCGGGGTAGGCAGTGTCGGATGAGCAGTCTCATTCAAGGTCAGCTGAAGGTCAGCCGCATACAAAGCACAAGGGCATTTTCTCACCAAACGATTTCGGCGAGTCCGGTGCCTCCTGGCTCTGGGTGCAAGGACCCTCCCTTCTGCAGCCCTGGGCCTCCTGGGATGAAAAGGGAGACGAGTCCAGTCCGCGCGGTCCCCAGCCACTTTGGAAGGCACTGAGCCACATGCCGACGGCCGCGGCTGAATGCCAAGCCTAGTCCCAGCCCAAGACTGTGATTTGGAAATAAAGTCCTGAAGATGGGGGTGGTAGAGAGGAAGCAAAACTGGACGGGTGGCTCTTATGCGATATGCCTGGGGTCCTTAGACTGACGGGGGCTGTGGACACGGAGATACACGGGGTAGGCGGAGATGGGGCACCACGGCACGCCACGGAACACCAGCCACGGGCGAGGCCAGGAAGGAGTGCCCTCGATTTTGGACTTCTGGGTCGAGAACCAGGGGGCAGCACGTCTGTCTGTGGCACCTCTTTACGGCACCCAGGGACCAAGGCCAAGCCACAGAAGACGGTGCTCTTCTCGGGGAAAGCTCGGTCTTGGGATGAAGGTCTCCAGGCTTTGCCTTCCCGCCTACGGCCAGAGCTGGAGCACCCCTCACCCCAGACATCAAGGGGCAGTTCACTCGCAGGACAGGGCATGGCTCCAAAGCAAGGGGCAAGGGATAGCGGGAAGGGGAGGCATGACCAGGGACTCCACACGCTCGCCCTGTGCTGTGTCCAGCCACTGACATCCAGGGAGGGCAGTGAGTGCCCACGGTGATCTGTGTGGGTTTCCTGCACATCACATATTAAAGTGCTGAAATGAGCGGTTTCCCCATCAACACGGAGAGGCGGACCGCTCAGGAAGCAGCCCGGAGTTCCAGCCTCAGAGCACACCTGGCCCAGGTGTGAGGGGCTGGGCCTCTGGAGCATCTCCCAGCAACCCCCTGGCTCCTGCCCAGCCAGGCCTTAACGCTTTGGCTGCTGGTGGAGGATGCTGAGGGGTCCCAGGGGGGCACCTGTGAGGTATGGGGCCTGTTTGGCTGCTCTTCGGCCATCCTTGGATCTTTTCCACCACTCTGGCCACAGAGGCGCAGCCAGGAGACCCAGCAGCCAGGCCAGGGGCCTGCCTGTGCTGTCTGCTGACCACCCAGCACCTGACAGCGCATGGACACAGACCAGCTGGATGAGGGGATGGAGCACAAATGGACGGGCCGGCGGAGAGAGTGGGCAGCTGTCCAGTCCTGTGCCAGGGAGGAGCCGGCCCAGGGCAGCTTTCCTCCCAGCAGGGCTCCCCCACCACGAGCTGGCCCATGGCTTTTTCTGCCTTAGCGTCCCATGGCGTCCCCCTCTGCTGGACTCAGTGCCCAAAGTTCCCTCTTGAGGACGCCAGGCCTGGAGGGCCAGGGCCGCCCATGAACACGCCCCACACCGCCCGCAGCAACCCCCTTCCACAGACAGCCCCTATCCCAGGTACCGGCCCTCTGGGGACACGTCACGCACAGCCCTACTCCAAACATCACCACGTGCCACGCCAGACACCCTGTGGTGTGGATCCTGCCACCACTTCATGGATGAGGAAACTGAGGTGCAGAGAGGCTATCCCCTTGCCCTGCAGGATTTGAACTGGACAGGCTGACCCAGGCCTTGCCCTCAACCCAACCCTAGGTGCCTCCTGTGAGACACCCCCCTGCCTCCCTTCCCTGTGCACTCGACGGCATGTCCTGTCCCCTTGCCCAGCCCTGCCCTCTCCTCACCGAGCCAGCCTCTGGCCAGCGATGGGAGCATGTGGTCCTCAGGGAGCACGGTCAAGATGGGGGCTGGCAGGGCTCCGGGAGCCCAGGGTGCAGGTGCAGGGCGGGCTCAGGGCAGGAGCCACCAGTGGAGGGCGCACGGCGAGCAGGGATGTGGGGCAGGGCCATCAGTGCGACGTGCCGAGCCTGGTCCTCGGGCAGCCCACGAGGCCGAGGCTGCGGCGTCCCCAAGTCTCAGATAAGGTGCCCTCCCTAGACCGCACGGCCAGTAACCAGGTTTGCCGGGCCCTCCGGAGCCTGTGTGTAACGGCCGCACCATGACCGCGCTCGCCACAAAGCTCCCGGAGAATCCCCATGCCGTGTGCCGAGGGCAGGAGAGCCGGAGCCAAGGCGGCCAGCAGGGCCAGTGTGCTGCAGAGGGACACGACGGTGCTGCCCCTGCCCCGGGCTCCCGGCCGGGCAGGGCACCAGAGAGCAGGCACTGGGGAGTGGAAAGGCGGACCCCCGCGCCCGGCGTGGAGCCGAGGCCACCAGCGGCTCTGAGCGTGGACGGACCCTGTGGACAAGGGAGAGGCGTGACGCACCAGCCCGAAGGACGTTGGGGGCTTAGATGATGAGTTTCAGGGTCGCTGCCTGCTGGGCCCAAAGGGAGTTTTAGGAATTTGAGTGAGGGTCGTGTGCAAATCTGAATGTCGGTGCCTTCAGAAGGGCCCGTGGGTCTGGCGGACATCTGCTCTGCACAGGGCGGCGCTGGCAGAGCTGAGCATGGCATCCTTCAGCGAGGTCCCAGCACCCACAGCATGGGTGGCACTGCCCCCCTGGGCTGATGCACTGGCCAGTCAGTGTCCAGTCCATGCCCCCAACACGGTCACATGGAGAGGTGTGCTGGGTTCAACGGGGGCCCCATGAGAGCTGTGCCCCCAGACCTGTGAAAGTGGCCTCACTGGGAGAAGGGGCTGAGGAGAGGGCGTAGTGGGGTGGGGGGGCCCGAAGTCCAGCGAGAAGTGTCCTGAGACTCTGGATGGAAGGACCCTCTGGTGAGGGAGACAGTGCCAGGGGCTGCCAGCTGCCCCAGCGGTCAGCAGGGAGATGTAGAGAGCCTGCCCCTTGGCCTCCTGCCTGCTCCTTAACTCCGACCTCTGGCCTCCACAGCTAGGAGAGAAGTTTCTGCCTTAAGCCACCTGGAAATTTTTTACAGAGGCCCCAGGAAACTAAAATAAGAGGGAAGGCGAGATTACAACAAAGGGGCAGGAACAGACACTGGATACTTGGCCAACATCGCTGCCCCCTCTTCTGTTAGCAGAACTGCAGTTTGCTTGGGAGGGTAATGAGCTCAGCTAAAATGACTGCCCCATGGGCTGCTTTCCAGCTAGGAGTGCCAAGATCTGGCCAACAGGCCTGAAGGTGGAGTTTCTGGGAAATGAACCCCAAAGGCACAGGTTCAGTGGCTCGAGGGTCTTTGGCATTCCCCCTTTTTCCATCTGGAACTAGGGTTCAGCGCCTGGGGCTGGGGCAGCATTGTGTGGCCATGAGGCTGAAGGCCATTCAATAGGAAAGGAGGGGCTAGAAGCCAGATGGGGTCAGGCTCCGAGGGCTTCGATCAGCACTCGATCTCATGTCACATGGGAAAAACAAAGCACAATGCAGTTCAGCCATCTTAGCTCAACTTTCGTAACTTGCAGCTGACTTCAGTTTGCCCCGATTCAGGAGCCAAGCCTTGTGGAGGCCCAGTGCATCAGGGACTCTGTTCTCTCACCTGGAGAGGCAGTGGGGTGATGTCAGGAGCAAGAAGGCACAAGAAGCCAGGCTGGCTCGCCACCAGCTCCTGGGACGAAGCTCCCCAAGGATGCAGACCCACTGCCAGCTACAGAGAAGGGCCTCAGACTTCCTCCGCCCACCTGCCAGCCCACCTCTTCTGGCACACAGTACCCAGGCTGCGTGGGCGGTGGTGATTTTCAACTTGGAAGTGTGGCTTGCAGGCTCCCAGATTCTCTCTGAGTCAGTGATTTTCATCTGTCACAGCAACTTAAGCCAATATTCAGAGAGAAGAAACAGTCCAAATGGAGAGGCTGCCGGGCACAAGCTAGTCTGAGGGAAAAGGCAGAGCTGTGGTGCCTTGGGGAAGCAGGAAGGGTGCCGTCCTTTCCAGCATGGCCGAAGGGGACACGGGACATCCAAGGATGCTGGGGACACAGCTTCTGGTGGCCTTGGCCCAGGATTCCCACAAGGAAGACTCCATCAGGCGGCCCACCCACCACCCATGGAGAGCAACCAGCAATGCTGTTTAATCACATCATAACTATCCAAGAAGGCAAGTCATTGGTAGGACAAGAGGGAGGGGAGCAGGGAGCCAGAAAGGGGAGATCAC
>JAQZBX010059333.1:0-17541 GCA_029593785.1 Cabassous unicinctus | reverse complement strand
TTTTTTTTTTTTTTTCAGGAGGTACCAGAGATTGAACCCAGGACCTTGTACATGGGAAGTAGGTGCTCAACCACTGAGATACATCTGCTCCCCAATGAGAGTTGGGTTTTTTTGTTTGTTTGTTTTTAGGAGGTACCAGGGATCGAACCTGGGATCTTGTACATGGGAAGCAGGTGCTCAACAACTTGAGCTACATCTGTTCCACTAACTTGTTATTTAATATGGCATTTTGTACAAGTGTGTATTTTCAATGGAATAGGAGAAGGACAAAAAAACATTTCCTTGTCATCTTTTTTTGTTTTTTAAGATTTATTTATTTATTTATTTCTCTCCCCACCTTGTTGTTTGTGCTTGCTGTCTGCTCCCTGTGTCTGTTCATTGTGTTCTCTCTGTGTCTCCTCATCTTCTTTTTAGGAGGCACCGGGAACTGAACCTGGGACCTCCCATGTGGTAAGCAGGCACCCAACTGCTTGAGCAATATCTGCTTCCTTCCTTGTAATCTTAATCCCCTTTCACACTTTCATTGCTTCCTTGGTCTTTTGGGTGATATCACAAACCGGTATCCATTAACAGGTCCTTGCCTGCAATAAGAGGTGGTCTAGTAGAGAGGACAGGTAGGAGGGAGCTGCAGTTGGTTTGTTTTAATTCTTCAGATACTTGTTGTCTCCTTTTAGTCTTGGAATGTCCAAGTCTCTTACTCCCTGAGCTAATTATTTCCTCTTGAGGACAGTTAGGTATTTTATCAAGATGGTTGTATTCCTGCCTGTCCTGGCACACAAATGATGAATAATGGGGCTGATCAACCCAGTGACCTACATGAATGATAAAAAGAGAATATAAAGATGTGAGCTTTTGCCTGCTCTGTGAATCGGCTTCTTTCTTGACTTTTCAGAGACATATTTCCTTATAATAAATAGTGCAGTACATTTATTTCTTATCTCTTTGATGCATTGTGCTATCTTGGAATTTGAATTTTAAAACCCAGTTCAGAGAGTTTGACCCACAGGCTGATCAGGAACTGCTTAGCACAAGTCATTTACTAGTTTTCAGATTAACCTCTGGGTATCTGTGAGTTACTACAGCATTGCAGCTGCCATGGCCAAAAGGTTTAGAGAGGTCCAACACACTGCCATTTCCACCTTTTACTGTAAGTGTTTGTATTGATCTTCCCCTGAACCAGGGCCAGAGAGGGAGGTTGGTTCTCTGATTGGATGTGGTCCAAGCATCTATTATAACCACTTTGGGGGAAAAGGCTAAAGAGTGACTGACCTACTTAATGTCTTTCCTTCTCCTACTGGCCCTATCTGTGACCAGCCTCACATCTGCATCCTCACTTGACCTCAGGAGCATATCACTATTGTGAGCCTGCAATTCCAAGTACAACATTGTGGTAGGCAGAGCAGTGACCAGGAAAGATGTCCACATTCTAATCCCCAGAACCAGTGAATGTGTGAGATTACATGGCAAAGGGCATTAAAGTTGGCGATGGAATTAAGTTTGGTAATCAGCTGACCTTAAAATATGAATATTGTCCTGGATTATCTGGATGGGCCCAATGTAATCACAGGGGTTCTTAAATGCAGAAGAAAGAGGCAGAAGAAAAGCTCCAGTAGGAGATGTAACTATGGAAGAATGATCAGAGAGATGCAAAGTTGCTGGCTTTGAAAATGGAGTAAGGGGCTGTTTTAATTTCCTGGCTGCTGAAACAAACATCATGCAATGGGGTGGCTTAAACAATGAACATTTATTGGCTCATATTTTTGAGGCTAGGAGAAGTCCAAAATCAGGTGTCATCAAGGCAATACTTTCTCACAGACAGCTGTTGCATTCTGGGGCTGAATGATGCCCATCCTTGGTCCTTGGCTTTTCTGTCACATGGCAATGCACATGGTGGCTTCTCCTGGCTTCTCTGGCCTCTGTTGACTTTCAGCTCCTCTGTATGGATTTCTTTCTATCTGTGGCCTTCCCTATATATGTTCTTTTTTTAAGATTTATTTTTATTTATTTATTTATACCCCCCTTGCTGCTTGGGCTCATTGTGTCCATTTGCTGTGCATTTTTCTGTGTCTGCTTGTCTCCCTTTGTTGTATCATCTTGTTGTGCCAGCTTGCTTACCGTGCTGTGCAGGCCAGCGTGCCTTCACCAGGAGGCCCCGGGAATTGAACCCAGGGCCTCCCATATGGTAAATGGGAATCCAACCAGTTGAGCCACAGCCGCTTCACCCTATATGTGTTCTTAAACCTAATCCATTCCTGTGGGTGTGAACCCATTGTAAATAGGACTTTTGATAAGGTGACTTCAGTTAAGATGTGGCCCACCACAACTAGGATGGGTATTAATCCTATGACTGGAGCCCTTTATAAGCAGAATGAAATGAATGCAGACAGAGAGAGAAAGCCATGGAAGCAAGAAGCTGAACATCAACGGGACCTAGAAGAGAAGGGAGACACCAGGAGATGCTGCCATGTGACATCTGACAAGCTAAAGGCCAAGGATCGAGCTGTCACCAGAACTCTTCAGCCTTTGGAAAGAAAGCATTGTCTTGATGATGCCTTGATTTGTGCTTTTTTCCCAGCTCCAAACCGTGATCAAATAAATTCCCATTGTTCAATCCAACCTGTTTCATGGTATTTGCTTGAGCAGCCCAGGAAACTAAAACACTCCCCTTCCCCTTTATCAATCATTACTTGTGTGTGTGTGTGTGTGTGTGTGTGTGTGTGTGTGTGTGGTTTCTCCAGGGGTTTTCAGGAATCACCTATGGATTCAGGACTCCCAGCTATTAAAGGGACAGTTTCCCACTGCTGTATCTATGTTGATCTCTAAAAAGGCCATTATTAATCCTGATCACCTTTCTTAAGTACACATGACTCCTAATAGTTCATCATATCTGGGAAAAAAAAAGAGAAAAAAAAAGAACACTCATAGTCAAATGGACTCACATTCTCCTTTTCTCTATTGAAAGGAGATAATTTTCTATTTCCAGCCCTCCCTATTCTTTAGCCCTCTGTGCTAATTTTGATTTGTATCAATTGCTTGCTTTTAATCTGTAAACACCTTTCTTAACAGCTCTAGCTTTAGCTATTAATGTTTGGGGTTTTTTGTTTGTTTGTTTTGTTCTGTTCTGTTTTGTTTTGAGGTACCAGGGAATGAACCCAGGACCTCGTATATGTAGGAAGCTGGCACTCAATCACTGAGCCACGTCAACTTCCCTGAGTTGGTTTTTTTCCCTCATTCATTTTGCTTGTTGTTTGTTTTTGTTTTTTTCAGGAGGCCCCAGGAATCATCTATGGCTTAGCTTCCCCATCTGTAAAGCAGGGATAACAGTAGCACCTACATCACAGCATCTCAGGGAGCAGTGTCTGGCACATATTTAGTCTTCCTGATTATTAAGAGCTATTAGTGTTAACTCTTATTCCTATTGCCAAACCCCGAGATGCAATGGTGACCAAAAGCATTCAACTATTTAGTGGCTGAATAATACATAGAGCAAAGCCATAAATTTTTGGATACCCAGGTGGTTTTCATGAATGTCTGATGTCAGAGTACAAAAATTTAAACATTCATATGATTAAGTCTCAGCTCCACACGCCTTTCCCCAAAAGAAGAAATAAAAAGAAATAATGAAGTTTTCTCCCTGAAGTCACAAAGGACAAACCAATGAGAGTAAACCAAGTAGCTCTGTGAACAAACATTCCTTTTTCAACTTGGCTGTTGCATGAATCTTTCTTTTTTTTTTTTTTTCTTTCTTTCAATAATCATATAAACCTTGTTTAATTGTTACCCCCAAACACTGACTCTTCAATGAGGTCATGTTTGGAAATATATGTATCAACATTTAAACAACTCAAATTGTGAGAAAATCTTAAATACTTAGCCAAAATGCCTCAAAATTGAAATGTGTAATGTAAAAATTAGAGGAAGACATATTCTAAATTGGATCATTGTTCCATGCTACACTTAATGTATAATGAATACAGAGAATAGGAATTTCAGGTGTGTTTTGTACAAAACAGAAATAACTCACCCAAGGCCTCATAGTAAGTGGTAGACTTGGAATTTGAACATAGGCCTCTCATTCCAGATTCTATGCTTTTAACCACAATTTTAATAAATAGTTGGTAAGTGAGTGAATAAGGCACTGACAATTCCCAAATATCTCAAAATTGAGTGACAATGACCAAAAAAAAAAAAAAATGTAGCTCCTGAGAAATAAGTACTACTCAGAAAGGCATGGTCATTTCTGGTCTATTTAGGAGCATTCCATATTTCTTATCCAAGCCCTCCTATTCCAAAAAAAAACATACACAGCAAGATTCTACTACACTGATATCTGCGCTCAGCACCAGAAGATTGGGGCAAATGAGTCATCCGGCACCATCAACCTATCAGAGAGGATGTTGTGAGGGCTATTGAATGTAGTTTGTAGTATGCTTTAAGGCATGGATGAAAGACATAGAAAAATGCAAATTCTTATTAAATATAATAATTGTTGCTTTCATAATGTTATTGCCCTTTGGAAATCTTTGCAGTTGATGTACTGTGTTCTTCTTGGCCTAGCTCTGAGTTTGTGAAGTATTTTCAAGAGCAGATGTGATTGCTAAGAATATAGCCTTGACCTCTATGTAAAATTCATAGGCCTGTAACTCACAGTGCTTAGGCTTTTGATCAGGCTCTTTGCAAGTATCACATGCACATGCTTCAAGTAAAACAGCATTCTAATTATTTTACAGTCGTACTTTACACAAAGGATATTTGTAAGTAATCAGAACATTTTTTTTTAAAGATTTATTTATTTACTTGATCCATTTTAAACCCCCCTTCCCCATTTTGCTGTTTTTTTTGTGTCCATTCGCTGGGCAATTCTCTGTGTCTGTTTCATCTCTTCTCATCCTCCTCCTCCAGTCTTCACCAGGATTTGATCCTGAAGACCTCCGACGTAGGAAAGAGGTGTTCTAGCCATCTGCGCCACCTTGGCTCCTGGTTTTCGGAGCTTTCGGAGCATCTCGTCTTGTCTCTCTCCTTTTACGTCATCATCTTGCTGCATGGCTCCTGGGGCCTGGCGGCTCACCGGCACACAGAGCCTTGCAGCCTATGCACCTTCTATATATATATATTTTTTTTATTTTACCGGGAGGTCCCCGGGATCGAACCCAGGTCCCTCCATATGGCAGACGGACGCCCAACCATCTGAGCCACATCCGCCCCCTAATCAGAACATTTTAAACAAGCTTTTGATTTATAATATTGTTTCTAATTCAGAACTTTATATTATAATCCAAATGATTTTCATAAGAAGGACCATGATTGATCTAAGGGTGAGATTTTAAGTTCATGCCATTCACAGGTAGGACTGAAGAGAACAGGGATGGAAATATTTATTGAGTGCTTTCTATGTGCCAGGCTCTTGGTTTAAGGGGCTTTACCATCACACTTGTATTAGTCTTCAAAACAGACCTGCAAGGCAAGTATCTAGATGTCATAGATGGGAAAACTAAGGTCCAGAAAGTTTACATAACTGCAAATCTGATAAAAGCTAAAATTGAAATCCATTTCCTGTTCTGTCTTTTCTTACAGTTGTTGACATAACTCCACGGAGCTGACTAATCAGCTGGTGGGGTCGGAGAAGGCTTCCTAGAGGAAGCAGTGCAGTGTTTGAGCTGAGCCTTGGAACCTGAGGAGGAGGACTCTGGGTGAACGAGTGGAGCAAGGGCATTTCAGGCAAAGAAAGGAAATGTGAAAGAGCATGAGCTGGTCTGAGAGCTGAAAATAACCACCCCAGGCAAGAGCTCAGCATGTGTTTAATGAGGCTTATAAGAGGTCCAGCTGTAAAGGTAGACGAGCACCAAGGGCCACCAATACCACGCATGCTAGTGACCGCTACATACTTGTAGGAACTGGAATGTCTTAGCTCCACATTCCCATTGATCCAAGGAAGTAAGGGTGAGAAGACTAATAATCTTTTCTTGAGATGGCTTCTTAACTTCCAGGAACTTTTCAGCAATCTTCAAAGTCCAACTTCCATGGATGTTATTGACATAGTCCACTTGACTCAGAGAATGAAAATGATGCTAGACTTCTTGCTTCCTATTTGCTAGTGTTCATTGTTTGGGGTGCATCTGAACCTATCTCCTTTAACCCAAGGTCTCGAAAACAGGTGCTTTGACAAGTTTGAATCCATATATGTTTGTTTGGAATTTCATTTATTAATTTGTTTATTCATTCAGTACAAGCTCCGTGAGAATAGAGAATGAAGGTCTTTCCATTACATTACTGAACTGCTAGTGCCTAGCACATGGTAGTTCCTTAAATAATTATTTTAATAAAACACACACACACACACACACAAATAAACAAATATATAGGTTTTGAAAACTTCTGTTAAAGTCCTATACAATATCTTGGTCTTTTGACAAATTTGAGATAAATCCTTCCCGATACATTGGTATACACAGATAGCCTTTTCTTTTACAGTTTACAAATTCGTTCTTTGAAGAACTGGTGTCAGGGAACATTCCAAAGAAGATGCACGTATCAGGAAAAGCTTTGTGTTAGCTGAGAACTATACCTTGTAGTTTTGTCAGACAACATTTTGTTTAACTGAAAACCTTGTCTGCTATAAAGAGATATCACCATAGCTGTGATGTTTTTAGGTAGCTATAACACTTGTCTTTATCCTCTTTTTATTGATTTTAAATGTTATACATATTTTAATTAGCAGTAATTTTATGATACTCTGAGGCTCTTAGAAAAGTGTTCATTTTTGTTGATGAGAAATAGAAAATATATTGGAGTTTTAAAGTTGCATTTCAAATACCTAAAAACATATATGGTGAGTTCAACTGAATGCTTCAATCAGTTGAGGAACAATTTATCCCAAATTTATTCCTCTAAACACAGTACCATTTTTTACAAAATGACAAAGCTATGAGTTTTAAAATGATTTTTGTTTTAGTGATAAAATAATGGTATGCAAATTAGAAGTGGTGCTAGATAGCCTGGAAATTATTAGACAGAAATTCCTCCTTCTATTTTCCCATAATTTCATGGTTTTTAAATATGTCATCATTGTATACAGTCATCACAGAAAGTGGTGGTGGTATATCATTCATTTTATGTGTTTACAGCAGGGAAGGAAGATTGGACTGGACACTGCGGATGTGTGATGTAGTCGGGAGGATTAGATTACTCTGAAGCACTTCAGGCATTCATACCATAAGTATTGCATTGATTCTCTTAGAAGGATGGAAGAAGACCAAAAGAAAGAGATCAGAATGATAGGGGGCTAAAAATTCAAGAAGTCATGATTAGTGGAAGTAGAAATATTAATTGGAGAAGAAAAGTGAATATAACACTAATTTCAAACATTTGAAGAGCTGAGCGACAGAAGAGAATTTAAGCCTTGCTATATGGTCCAGTGGCTCCAAGTGGAAATTAAAAAGAAACTTTTGTCTCAAGATAAGGAAGAAATCACAAAGATGTCCAAAGATGCAATGGGAATCTTATTCAAGGTGGCAGAAGGGGCATATACATGAATATCCTTTTGCTTCCAAATCCCATAGAAATGTCAGTAAAGAAAAGCAAACAGTAATGAATTAATGACAGAACTGGGTACAAGAAGAGACATCAGGGAACCAGAGATATAGACAAAATTTTTGAAAGTGGAAAATACTTGGAATTATATTAACAGATTAAATCACATTCACAGGAGAAGGCTGCCATGGGGGCAGGAGCTATTTTTTCCTGGCAGCATATCCACAGAGAGGCTCAAAACTTGGAATATGAGAGGGAAGTTGGAAAGAAATCAACTGTGGAATAACTGTGTGCGTCATAGCCTACATTCTTCTTCTCTGTGTCACATGCTCAGGCTAAAACCAGAGGACTAAGCTCCAAAATAATTGAATAGTCTGCATAACAAGGAGCTCTAGTAGGGCTGAAGCCCCCGTGGAGTAAAATTCTCCTCATTTTGGCTGGGAAGTGGGTGAGATGGGGGAGGGGCATTCTATTTCCTCCTCTCTCACCACAAGGTCTAAAGCGGAGCCCATCACAAGGTTCACCTAGGTCTCTCTTTCTATCTTCTATCACAAGGCAGAGCTATCTGTATTAAACAAGCTGGTCTATCTCAATCATAACAAAGAATAAATAGTCTATAAGAATCTGGGGAAAAATAAGGGCAAAAGAAGTATGTTGTGATGAATACACTGACCCTGGAGGAAAGAGATGATTCAGGGAAGAGAAAATATCTTTAATTTTATTTAGCATCTTCATAGACATTCAAGAAAAAAATACGTTGCTAAGAGAAACAATCAAAACCAAAAAATTGTTCTTAAAATTGAAAAAAAAAATGCCAAAGTTAAATATTCAATGGGAGGCCTGGAAGGAAAGATTGAAATCTCTCTGAATGTAGAACAAAAAGTTAAAGAGATAGAAAATATGGGAGAAAACTTAAGAGTTTAGAAAAGAACAGTCTAAAAGTTCTAACATCCAATAGACTTCAGAATGAGAAAACAGACAAAACAGAAAGTAAAGAATAAGTGAGAATTTCCCAGACATGAAGAAATAAGACTTCAGATTGTAGGCACCTGAAGATCAAAGAATTGAAGAAATGAATAAACCCACTCCAACACACATTTTTGTGACATCTTGGACATTGAGAATAAAGGAAAGAGAGTAAAAAGTGAAAATATAGGTTATTCTAAAAGAAATGAGAATTCGATTGACATTAATTAGATCATCAGCAATTCTAGATGCTTGGAATTAACAAGAAGCATGCCTTCAAAATGGTTGAGGGAAAATGTTTTTGAACCTAAAATTCTCTACTGAGCCAAACTATGAATTAAGAGTGAGGCATTTTCCAACATGCAAGAACTCAGACCACTTACCACCCACAGACTATTTCTGAAAGAATTGCTCAATCAAAATAAAAGCGAATCCAAGTAAGAGGAAATCATAAGCTCCAAGAAACAGTGGCTCGAACCCAGGATTATAGTGAAAAGAAATTCCAGGGTAACAACTTTGAGGCAGGCCTAGAACGTCATCAGTCAATTTAGAACCCGAAGTAAGAGACTCTGTAAAGAACCTCTTTTAGTAGAACATGTATTTCTTCTGACAAGTAGAATGAGAACTGGGTGATCCTGGTTACAAGGCAAAGGCATATTAAGCCATTGTGATGTGGGGCCATCCTAACTCTCTAAATTTTAAAGTTATTCTCTACTTCCAGTAGCAAAGGTTTATCAATAAGAGTTACATCCTTTCTATAGGATCAATGGCTACTTGGTTCTGCAGTGAACTATATTTCCATAGAAATATTATTGTTTCTATTGTTTCAGTTTTTAAATTTTAAAATCTATTTATAGACAATGTGTATCAGATATTTAATTGTAGTTAAAGAACAAATGTAAAAACAATAGTAAGCTGGAATGGAGGTTTGGAGAGAGGGGAAGAGAGGTGGAGGAAAATGTAGTGATATCGATAAAAGATAGTGTATCTACAGTTAAGTGGTCAAAAGCAAAGTTGTAGGCATATTATTTAAATGTTTTAAGTATAGTGATATCAGACTGAGGCAGTATAGCAGAGTAGGGGGCCAGACTACCTGGTTTTGAATTCTTGCTCAGCATTTCCAACTTAGGCAAATTACTTATCTATTTTCTCATCTAATATGGAGATAAAAATAGTTTCTATTGCACAAAGGTTTTTCTGAAAGTAAAATGAGTTAATATATACAAAGTGCTTAGAACAATGTCACACACAAAAAAGTGCCACTTGAAAATTTTTGATGATGAAGAAGAGAGGAGGAGGAGGAAGAGAAGAAGGGAAACAATGAAAGAGCTAAAAGTTAAAATTTAAATGCACAGAAGTTGGAAAGGGAAGATAGTAATTTGAGAAAGTTTTATTTTCTTATCTTTTTACATGAGAAGTCAACAGATGCTGTTTACAGTTCTAAATCAAGGATTAGAGGCATAACCGTCTCAGGGTTATGAAGGAAAACAGAAGAGATTGAAAAAAGAGATGATAGTCAAAAGTGGTTGTCACTGGTAGGAAAACGGAGAAATTCTTCCTATTTTGTACCATTTTGAAGTTTTATTACCATATGCATGTATTACTTTTATTTAATTTTTATCAGCTTTACTGAGGTTTAATTGAAACAATAAACTACGTATTTCAAGTGTACAATTTGATAACTTTGGGCATATGTACACACCTGTGAGACTATCTCTATAATCAAGATAATGAATGCATCCATCACCTCCAAAAGTTTCCCTCTGTCCTTGGTAATCCCTCCCTCTGCCCCTTCCCTGTGCCCCAGGTGACCACTTTCTTTTTTTTTATAGGTGACTATAGCTTAGTTTGCATTTCCTAGAATTTTATCTAAATAAAATCCTAATGTACGTACTCTTTTTGTCTGGCTTCTTTCATGCAGCATGATTATTTTGAAAGTCATTCATGTTATTGTCTGTATCAGTAGTTCATTCCTTGTGTGAATATACCACAGTTAAGAAATTATTGGACATTTTGACATTTAAGTTGTTTCCAGTTTTTGACTATTACTGGTCTTTGGACACAGAATTGAATTTCTCTTGGATAAATACTTAGATGTGGAATAGCTGGATTGTACACTAAGCATACATTTTAATTTTTTAAAGAAACTGCCAAACTGGTTTCCAAGGCGTTTGTACTCTTTTACAGTCTCACCAGTGGTGGATGAGACTTCCAGTTTCTCCACATCCTTGCCTTGGCATGGTCAGTCTTTTCTGAGCTTGGTGTATACTTGTAGCTTATTATGGTTTTAATTTGCATTTCCCTGGTGACTAATGATGTTGAGCATCTTCTCCATTTGGATTTGTCGTCCATATATCTTCTTTGGAAAAGCGTTTGCTTAAATGTTTTATTAGTTTTTTATTATTGAGTTTTGAGAGTTCTTTATATATTCTAGGTACAAGGTCATTATCAGACATAATTTGCAAATATTCTCTCCCAGTCTGTCTTTTCATTCTCTTAAAATTGTCTTCTGGAAAGACCTTCTTAATCTTGATAAAGCCCATTCTTCACCATTTTATTTCTCTTTTATGGATGGTTTAGTGTGTATACAAAACCTTTGCATAACCTATTGTCATAAAGCTATTTTCCTATGTTTTCTTCTAGAAGTTTTGTAGTTTTACGTTTTGCACTTAGGTCTATGATAGATTTTGATTTTTCTTTTTTTTTGCATGTAGACATTCAATTGTTCTGGCACTGTTTATTGAAAAGACTATCCTTTCCTTATTGGATTGCCTTTGCAACCTTTGTCAAAAATCAGTTATCCACATTTGTGTGAGTCTGTTTATGGGCTCTGTTCTGTTCCATTGATCTATTTGTTTCTCAATTCTGATACCACACTGTCTTGAATATTCTAGTCTTATAATGAGTCTTGAAAGCAGGTAGTGTTAATTCTCCAACTTTGTTCTTATTTTTCAAAGTTGTTTCAGCTATTATAGGTTCTTTGCATTTTCATATGAATTTTAGAATCAGTTTGTCAATTTCTGCAATAAAAAAAAAAAGAAAAGAAAAAAAAAATGCCCTGCTGGAATTTTGATTGGGATTGCATTGAATCTGTAAATTAATCCAGAAAAAATGGACATCTTAACAATATGGAGTTTTCTGATCCATCAACATGGGGTAGCTCTTCCATTTGTTTAGATCTTCTTTGCTTTTTCTTAGCAATGTTTTATAATTTTCAGATCTTGCACACATTAGATTTATCTTTAAATAATTCATATTTTTATATTATTGAAAATGGCATTATTTTAAATTCAATTTCCAATTATTTATTGCTAGTATATAAGAAATACAATTGACTTTTGAGTATTGATCATGTAGCCTGTAACATTGCTAAAGTAAGTTATTTGTTCTAGCAGCTTTTTTGTATATTTCTTTTTTTTTTCCTATATAGACAATCATATTGTTAATGTACAAAGACAGTTTTATTTCTTCACTTCAATATATTTGGTTTTGTTTTTCTTGTCTGATCACACGGACTAGAGCCTCCAGTACAATGTTGAATAGAAGTGGTGAGAGCAGACATCCCCGCTGAAGGAGGAAAGCATTCAGTCCTTCAACATTCAGTATGGTATTAACTGTGCATTTTTTGTACATGTGCTTTATCAGGTCGAGGAAGTTCCCATCTACTCCTAGTTTGCTAAGAGTTTTTATCAAGAATGACTGCTGGATTTTGTCAAATGCTTTTTCTGCGACTATTGAGAGAATCATATGGTTTTTCTGTTTTAATTTTCAATATGGTGAATTACATTGAATTTTGGAATGTTAAACCAATTTTGCATTCCTGGCATAAACCTCTGTTAGTCATTATATATTACCCTTTTAATGTATTGTTTGATTTGAGATTTATTAAAATATTGTTTCAATCTTTTTTGTATCTATATTCATAAGAGATACTGGTTTATAGTTTTCTTTTAGTATCTTTGGTTTTGTTGTCAGGGTAATGCTGGCTGCATATAATATGTTAGGAAATATTCCCTTGTCTTTAATTTTTTGGTAGAGCTTGTGTAGAATTAGTATTATATTTTTCTTTAAATGTTGGTAGAATTCTCCACTTAAGCTATTTGGCCTGGCATTTACTTTGTGGGAAGGTTTTCAATGACAAATCTGATTTCTTTAATAAATACAGGGCTATTCACATTATCTATTTCTTCATGAGTGAGCTTTGGTAGTTGTATCTTTCAAAAAATTTTGTTCATTTCCTCTAAGTTGAGGAATATTTTGGCATAAGGTTGCTCATAATATACTGTTATTGTCCTTTTAATATCTACAGAATCTTTAATGATATCACCTATCTCATTGCTGATATTGACAATTTGCATCTTCCCTCTTTTTTCCTGGCTAGAGGTTTCTCAATTTGGCTAGCGGTTTCTTACTTTTATTGATCATCTCAAATATCCAACTTTTGGTTTCATTGATATTCTCTATTGTTTTTCTGGTTTCTATTTCATTGAATTCCTCTTTAATCTTTATTATTTCCTTTCTTATGTTTACTTTGAGTTGCATTTCTTCTTCCTTTTCTAGTTTAAGGGGAACCTGAGGTCTAATTTGAGACATTTCTCATATTTTAATAAAGGCTTTTAGTGCTATAAAATTTCCCCTAAGTACTTCTTTAGGAGCATTCCACAAATTTCAAAATGCTCTTTTAAAATTTTCATTTAGTTAAAAAGATTTGCTAAATTCCCTTTTGATTACTTCTTTGATCCATAGGCTATGTAGAAGTATGTTATTTAGTTTTGAAAAATTGAGGGATTTTCCAGATATCTTTCTGTTATTGATTTCTAATTTAATTCCAGTGTAGTCAGAGAACATACTTTATAGGATGTTACAAAGGCTGCCAATGCAAAAATACTGTAAATGGGGTTGGGTTTTTTCCCCTCACCTAACGTCTATTTAAATTTTTTTTTCATTTTAAAAACAATTTATTGAAGCATATTGTTCGTACATGAACATACATAAACAATAAGTGTATAGTAAAAGTTGTGAACTTACAAAGCAAACATGCATATCATCATACAGGGCTCCCTTACATCACCCCACAGCAAATACTTTGCATTGTCATGAAACATTTGTAATAAATTATGAAAGAGCATCTTGAAAGTATTAGTACTAACTACAGTCTTGGTGTATTTTTCCCCCAACCCATGCTATTATTTTTTTGTTCCTAAACCATACAATTTATCTAAAGTGTACAATCAGTGGTATTTGGTATAATCACCGAATTGTGCATTCATCACTTCAATCAATATTAGAGCATTTTCCTTACTCCAAAAAATACACAAAAACAACAAACCACTATCATACCCATATGTTAGCACTACTAATTACAAATCCTATGATGTGCTTTCATTATTTCTATTCATTTCCAAACATTTCCAAACAACTTTTTACCAATTCTGTACATATTGAACCTCAGCTTTCCATTCTCTAATCACATTCTTTTCTCTAGTGACTTATATTCTAGCTATCATCTCCATGAGTTTACTCATTATATTTTGTTCATAATCGCAAAGTCAAACAATATCTGTCCTTTTGTGCCTGGCTTGCTTCTCTCAACATAATGTCCTCCAGGTTCATCCACTTGTCACATGCTTCACAACTTCATTTCTTCTTAGAGCTGAATAATAGCCCATTGTGTGTATATACCAGTTTGTTTATCCATTCATCTGTTGATGGACACCTGGGTTGTTTCCATCTTTTGGCAATTGTGAATAATGCCACTATGAACATAGGTGTGCAGATGTCTGTTCGTATCACTGCTCTCAGTTCTTCTGGATTTATAATTAGTAGCAGTACTGCCGGGTCACCTGGCAGGTCTCTAACTTCCTTAGGAACCGCAAAACTTCCACAGTGGCTGTACCAGACTGTGTTCCCAGCAGCAGTGAATAAGTATTCCTATCTCTCTACATCTTCTCCAATACTTGTAGTTTTCTGATTTGTTCATAGTGGCCATTCTAGTAGGTGTGAAATGAAATCTTATTGTAGCTTTGATTCGCATTTCCCTAATAGCCAATGATGCTGAGCATTTTTTCATGTGTTTTTTTCACCATTTGTATTTATTCTTTATAAAAAATGTCTATTCAGGTCTTTTGCCTATTTTTTAATTGGGTTATTTGTCTTTTTATTGTTAAGTTGTAGGATCTCATTATATATCAAGGATATTAGACCCTTGTTGGATGTGTGATTTCCCAATATTTTCTCCCAATGAGTAGGCTGCCTTTTTACCCTCTTTACAAAGTCCTTTGAGGTGCAGAAGTGTTTAATTTTGAGGAGGTCCCATTTATTTACCATTGTTGTTGTTGTTGCTCATGTGGGTTGGCTTTTATAATGGGAATTTAAAATCTTATAGTTTCTGAGGCTGTGAAAATGTACAAATCAAGGTGGTGATCCTGGACTCCAGCAAGACATGAATTCTTTGACCTTTACTGAGACTTTTTCATGGCCTAGAATAGGATTTATTTCAGTAAATGTTCCATGTGCACTTGAAAAAAGCCTGCATATTGCTGTTATTGGGTCATGTGTTCTATCAGCATCACTTAGGTCAAGTTGTTGTTCAAGTCTTCTATATCCTTACTGATTTTCTATTTGCTCTGTCTTTTTATGAGAAAGGGGTATTGAAATCTTTGATAATAGTTGTAGATTTGTCTATTTCTCTTTGCAGTTCTATCAATTTTTGCTTCACGTATTTTGAAGTGCTACTATTAGGTGCATAAACATTTAGGATTGCTATGCCCTTGATGAACTGACCACTTATAAATCATGAAATGACCTTCTTTGTCCTTGGTAATATTCTTTGCTTTGAAATCTACTTTGCCTGATATTAATATAACCACTTTACCTTCATTTTGATTAACCTTAGCATAGTATGTCTTTTCCGTGCTTTCATGGTTAACTTATTTGTTTCTTTATATATAAAATGTAATTCTTGCTTTTTTATTCAAACTGACAATCTCAATTAACATATAATGTGATTATCGATATACTAAAGTTTAAATTTATCATCTTGTTGTCTATTTTCAATTTATACCACCTGTTATTTGTTCCCTTTTTCCTTTATTCTGCCTTCTTTTGGATGGAGTAATAATCTGATTCCATTTTACCTCCTTTGTTGGCTTCTCAGCTATAACCTTGTAATTTGTTATGTAGTGTTGCTTTTTGGTTTAGAGTAGACCCCTGTAACTTATGCAGCATAGCTTTAAGTATAGCATTCCACTTCTCATATAATATAAGAACCTTGAAACAGGACTGTAGCCATTGTGCTATTATTGTCATGCATATCCAGACTGGAAATGAAAGTCCCTAGTACTTCCATTTTAAAATAAGAGATGGGATGGGCTACTTATGGAGACAGTGATATGTTGGAAATGTTCAATCATAGACTGCAAGACCATTTGGCCCGGGTGTTGTGGGAGGCCGGATTTATGCACAGGATTGGGAGGGAAGATTCCTGGGAAAGGAGGCGAACTAAGTAAACTTCAACATCCATTCCAGCTACCAGGGACTAGGATTCTATGTATATAACTCATAAATAATTAAACCACTTTCAGACACTACAAGTACTGCTCCTGGTTTTCTTTTTATGGACTTTGGCCTTTATGCTCACCATATCCTTCACAAGTATCATCCCTTTCAATTTTCTCACTTCCTTGAACATTGTTAATCATTGTTAATGTGACATCTGAACTGAATGAGTGAATGCTATACATGAAAAAATTGAAACCAGAAGATTCTTCATCAGCATCTCACTGTATTCTGATTTTCACTCATCCTTCATATTTCCTTTTTTGCTGTAGCATTAGTTTTAATCAGGTATGTTCTTTTCTTGTTTAAGATTTTTCATGAGCCTATCCAGTGCTTTTGATATTCCAGATCTATTCTGTTTCTGTCATTTCCCCTATTTTTCTGACTTTGAACTTTTATTGACTTTCACTCTAGCTTCTCCAGCATAGTATTTTCTTGTTCTAACACTATTACCAGAGTGGTAGAATCCTAATGCACTGTGTTTTGTGTGTCCAGCTTAGGCATACCTGATCGTATTCATCTTGGCCTGCCTTTTACCTAAATTTGACAAACCTTTTCTTGGGAACCTATCTATAGCCCTATTGTATGAAGTAAGAATCTGCCATGACAATTTGGCCTCAATGCCCTTCTCATTCCAGTTTTCTCTCCAATCCACCCATAAGGGAGAAGATTCATGTGAATCTAGAACCTCCAAGGTCTCAGCAGCAAATTTGGGCAACAGATCTTTGTAGGTATTTAAAGGGAATATCTTGCTTTAGCTGATTAAGAGCTTTTTTATTGATTAGGACTTGTCAACTTTCAGAGTGGGGTAGGAGCAGATTTGAAGTTCCTGTGAAAAGCTTTGAATGACTAATTAGAAATGTCAATGACCCTTTCATCCTTAGAAATATCACTGTTTAGGGCGGTGATATTTCTATTCTCATATTTGGTTTCGTTATCTTCTTTTCTAATTTTTCTAGAATGAATATATTTTACTTATGTATTGAGAATATTTTAAAAATAATCAGAATAAAGCCACACCAAAAGAAAAAAATCATTCATATTACTTATTTCATTTTTCTGTCAACTGACATTTCTCCTATGGGTCATTTCTCCTAAAAACATGGTTAGAAGTATGGTCAGAAAGATTTCCAAAGGCTTGGGAGACACCAGAATGAGAATCATTTCTCTTTCTTCAGAGCACAAATGTGTGCCTTTTCTTGAGCTATGACTGCAGTATGTGTCACTCTTCTTCTCCAGATCAGCGTGAAGAGACCAATCCCAGTCCTTTGTGAACAAGACGTTCTGGTAATCAGCCTTATTTCTCGCCCCTCAACTCACATCCAGATTTTCCTCGCAGAATCCCACAGACTTACCCCTTCAGGTTTTTTTCTTCCTTCTTGTTCCTTGTACTGGCTGTTCTCATTCTATGCTGTGCTTTACACATATTGATGTCATTTTAATTAGTCCTGTAAGACTTTGTTTGAATCCCTCCCCATTTTCTGTTCA
>JAQZBX010059332.1:0-17546 GCA_029593785.1 Cabassous unicinctus | reverse complement strand
AACTCTGTTCTTTGCCTTGCCTTTTATATTCAATTCCCCACCCACCAGGGGGTGGGGCTCAACGCCCTACTGACTGACATGGCCCAGTCAACGCCCTAATCATAATTCAATCATGCCCAGATTAACAGATCAGATTACAGGCATGATCCAATTATATTTTTGGAATTCATAATTACATCAAATTCCCCAATGGTTACAGCATCCAACCAAAGACTGAGGTACCTGTCTTTCAAAGCACTGGAGAAGACAGAGACGCTGAATCACTTCCCCTTGTAGAGAGAAGTGGACATTGGACTGTGGAACTTGACAGATGAATTTTTGGAAGGAGGCTCTGTGGACCCTGAGGAGACAGAGTTGAAAATAGGAGAGAGATTGTTGTCTTAGGTTGGGTTATGCAGAAGACAAGGAGTCAAGTGAAAGTGATTTCAGTGTTCCTAAGAAACAGAGGAATGAGGGAGGAGTCTGGGAAGTAAAGAAGGACAAACAAGTGAGTTATATCAAGCAAAGTCCCACAACAGAGGATAGCACAGTTGAACTCAAGGATGGGTAGGTCACACTTAAGAACCATCCTAAATAGGGTAGGGTTGCTTAAAAAGTTATATAGTCATTAAGAAGAACTGTCTTCTGGGAAACATACACTCTCAGGCAGTTTGGCTCCCAAGATGTGCAAGTGAAGTAGGTTTTGGCAGCTGTGTTTCATGGCCAGGGCTGCTATTACAAATACCACAATGGGTTGGCTTAAACAACAAGAATTTATTGGTTTATGGTTTTAGAGGCCAGAAGCCCCAAATCAAGGCATCGACAAGGCCATGCTTTGTCCCAGAGTCTAGCATTCTGGTGCTGGCTTGCCACAATCCTTGGGGTCCTTGACTTGCATCTCTGCCCCCGTTCCATGGCGTTGTCCTTCTCCTCCTTCTCTGGCTTTCTCTGACTGCCTGCCTCAGAATTTCCTCTTGATAGGGCCTCCAGTCATGCTGATTAAGACCCACCCTGTTTCAATTTGGCCACAACTTAACTAGTAATAACATCTCCAAAAGGTCTTATTTATAGAAGGGTTCACACTCAGAGGAAGGCGGATTAAGATGTGACCATGTCCTTTGTGGGGGACACGATTCAATCCCCAGTAGCACCCCAGGGCAGCTCTCCAGCAAAAAGTTGTAAGAACCTGTTAGCTGTGGGGAATGAAAGCACACAGAGAATTGGTGTGCACAAACGCCGTGAAGGGATCTGGGGTGATAGGACAGAGGACTGACTGTTCCTGGTGCAGATCCCCATGGGATCTGCATCTTCTCTGTATGTCCATTGGGTAAAGTGCTAAGGTCTGTGCTTTCCACACTGTTTATCTCTGTAAAAAAAAACAAACCTAAGTTAAAGAGGTAGGTATATTTTAATTTCCCCTGAAAGTCTTAGGAGGAGGAGCAGACTTTATCATAGAAACACTTTAAAATGTCTGCACAGGAAAATGATCATAGATTACTAGGTAGAGTTACCATTGTTTTCTGTAACTGCAGAAGGATCCCAGAGTGACAGGTGTTGAGAGAGCTCTCCAGCTCCGGGGCCAGTAAGTCTAAAGGTCTTGATTTCTAAGCCTACTGCTGTCAGTTAGAAAGAGACCTACTATGCTCTAGCAGGACAGAAAAATAGATGCATCTGGTTATAACTAAATGCATTCCTGAGACCCAATTTAGGTTTATTCCAGGCAGGAGTCTTGTTTTGTTTTGTCTTGTCTTTTCTCTTCTTCCATACTCTCTCCGCTCCTTCATTGTATCTTCTGTTCAATAAAAACCCTGTGACCCTGTCCAAAGTGGCAGTTTCTTTAATCAAATTAGATGGGCAAGAATGGATAAGAGTAAAACTTAAGTGGAGTTGGGGAATTTTTTGTTGAAAGGATTCAGTAACCGTAGTTCTTGCTGTTTAAAGCAGCCTCTCCTCCTGAGTCACCAGCACCTGAAAGCTGAAAGCTCAGCAGCTCAGCAGGCACGAAGTAGCAGCAGATCTCTAGTCCAGGAATGCTAGGCCAAAGCTCCACCTCTTTTTGGTAGCTTCTGCAGGATAGCCTGTACCCATGAACCCAGGTTCTGCAATGTCAGTGTTATCTAATAGACTCCTTTGCAGAAACTGTGAGTCTTTAGATGTTTCTTCCATAAGATTCCATTTCTGACCTAAAATCTATAGCAGAGCCATTTAGGCAACTGTGAGGGAAAAACCAGAAACCACCTATTGATGCTAAGACCAAACTGTTCTGGCTAACTTATTAAAATAACCAATATTATCAAAATGAGAGAGAAAAGAATCCCTTATTGGAGTATAACACAAACTATTTCATGGTGATTGACTTAACAATTATCCTGTTGATAAGTAATGGCATAGACAGATCTCCATGCCCTTCCAATCTATCCAGTAAAGTGTCACCAATTGTCACCAATTGATAAATGTATTGAAAATCCAGATACAAAACTTCTTAAAATTTAACTTGTTGACTGCTCTTGTGCCAGCCTTTGCACATGAGCATGAGTATGAGTCTATTCATCATGGAAAGTAAATGATGGCTAAAACATATTTATATTAATAACATTTTGCCTGTACATAATTGACCTAGGTAAGATGGAGCTTCTCTTTTGGATTAGAGAGCTCATCTCATATTTTGATCTTAATAAAATGGGACAGTTCTTGATATAGTGTTGAACTAATTTAAAATATAGTGAATGCAAACAAGCCTAATTATTTCTGGCATCATTTCTTTTGCGAGATGAGGGCACAAACCTTAGGGACACTCAGAAGCTCTAGAGAAGGTGATAGGATAGTTGCAAAAGGCACTTTATTGGTTTTGTTATTCTGAGTTTTGGACCCAAATTTGGGAGAAGCGATACCAAAAAGAGTTAAGAGGATCTTCGTTTATGACTATTCATCATAGTTATATATACCTAAAGATAAGACAGGATTATTGTTTTGATTGAATTATTAATCAGTAACAATATTTTAATATAAACCTATCATTCATAAGGAACTGTACAGCCCTTTCAGAAGTAAGGAACTTTTATTTTGAAAAAGCATTCACAAAACATTTTGGTAATGATTTAATTTTACTTTTATTATTTTTTTAAGAATTTCTTTCTTTTAAGATTTACATGGCTGAAGGCCTTTTAGGCAGAGAAAGCTGGACAAAGAAAAACAAGCCCCAGAATGCAAACAACCTATCTGTCCATCAACGGGTGAGTGAATAAATTTTATTGCCATAATACAAGAAGGAAGAATATGGAATTCAAGAGAACTGGAAGAAAAAGGAAAAGATGCAGCCATGGGTCTGTCCATATGACAGATAAGGCAAGGAAACCCTCAAATTGCTGACCAGCCAGAAGATACCATCCTAGGAGGAAGCAAGCCTTCTAACCTCTGAAACCCTAAGCCAATAAATTCTCCTTGATAAGCCAACCCACAGTATGGTATTTGTTTTAGCAGCTAGGAAACTAAAACAATAAGCATATTAAATAATTTGCTTCCTCATAATAATTCTTCATTTATTTACCATGTATCAAAAGTTTATCAGAAGTTTTCGTTTGTGCATTTTTGTCACCCTTTGTGGCTAGCTTGATACCATTTGCATTTCTTTGTTTCTTATTTAGTGATCTACCATTGCCAGCACACCTTGAATTTTCCTGTGCTTGTAGAGAAGATTTTTTTAAAGAGCCAGCACATTTAAATCATTAAAAGTTCAAGCTCCTCCTTCTTGCTGTAAATTTCAGATATCCTAGTTTGCTAATCTCCTCCAGAATTAGACAAAGATATATCAAATTTATGCTGATAAAATATTTCAAATCACACAAGAGATTCTTTTCAAATCTTGCATGAGTTAGGGAAACTTTGGTGTGTTCTTTTTTTACAAGGGAACAAACCTGGGTTTGAGTGCCAGGTAGGGAGCTTTGTCTGAGTTCCTGAAGTGGGATCTCTGAGTTTATGGTCAGAAGGTCTGAATCTTGATAGCCACGAAGGCGAAAACAAGAAAAGGCCAGATTATACAGAAGACCCTTAACTTCTCAGGAAGTCAGGTGTTCCTGCAGGAGACGTGTTGGGCTCCCGATAAGTGTTATTAATTTTGTCTGCATTCCTATTCCATCACACCATATATATATACACACATTCCAAGCCCTTTACTTGCCAAGCCATGCCAAACTGTTTCAATTTGTTTACATATTTGCATATACATTCTCCCTTTACTGGTAATCTGGGTGTTTGTCTTATTAGTGTGGAAATAGGACAGATTCCCTTCATCAACGAAGTCCATGCATGTCCCTTAAAATAATCTGGCTACAAATAGAACCGGGCAATAATTACAAATAGACCATTCATTGCAATGATCTTCCTTCTTTAGAGGAGAAAAGGTTATTCACTTACAGATACACATGCAGAAAACTGATAGCATCAGAAAATTCAGCCAATAGAAGAAGCAAATATCAACAGGGGTTGTGTGCAAGTGACTCCTTCAAGGAATATGGACATAGATGAGCCATTTGAAGGTTCTCTCTATACACCTCCACTCCCCCCTGCCCCAGTCATGCAAATAATATCAATGCTGTATAACGTAACATGGGGCGATTTTCTCAACCACGACGTTGAGACTGGCCTCATAAAATAGTTGTTCTCATGAACCTGTTGTGAAAGTCAGCGGGGAAGACAGAGTCACTGGAAATTTTCTGAAATCCTACAGACACACAAGAGAGAATTATTCTCTATGTACTTCTCACTGATGGAAAGAAACCAGATGGTGATAAATTAAATACAGAAATAATTTGGATCAGTCATGAACCAGATATAAACCATACAATGACACAGTCGTGAACCAGAGATAATACAGAAACAGAATCGGCAAGTCTCTGCTGTCACTCTACCTGGCAACTCTTCCCAGGAGCCTGGAGAAGTGGATCTGAGGAAAGACCCCGTGAGCTACACTTCCTAGCACCATGTTTTGGTGACTCCAATGGCTGAATCTGGATGGACAGACAACTCTTAACATAGACCAAAACCAAATCAAAACCTATATAATTTTGTCATCAAGGAAGCACCCCCACACACACACACTCATACCCCAGAATACATAATAATGGAAGGCAGTACCGTGTGCTTTCAGAATAGCCAGGTTCCCAGAATAAAGATAGAAAGCTGCATTTACTGTTGAAGTTATTTTAATAATCAATGAATAGGAATTTCCTGTTTTTCATGGCTTATTTAGGAAACAGGCCTTTTAGGACATTCTGCCAGTCTGGCTCCCAGTAGAACCACAGGGATGTCTTAGTTATTTGTGACTGCTACTAGGACATTAATACGATTATCTGCCCACCTCAGAACGTAAAGCTTTCGGAAATGGAACTCTGCTCCAGCCATGGTATGGGCAAACATGGCAGTTTCACTTGTAATGATTGTTTTATTCCAATATTTCTGTTATGCTGTCAGTAGGAGTGAAATGTACTTAAAATGATCATAAAACTAGTAATAAAAAGGCCATGTCTAGAAACTTTCCCATAAATCAAGGAATGTGCTTATTTTTTTTAAGTGAGAGAAGAAAAATAAGCAGCATATTTCTTCTCTTTTGTCCTTCTCCCTTCTCTATCTGCACCCCTCTTTCCCACATGTTCTTGGAAGGAAGAGTATGCCGAGGGGAGGGGCAGGTGGTGTGTTCTTCCAGAATTAGTGATAATTGTCCTGAGTCATGTGGGGCATTTATTTCATGTTCTCTTTATGTTTAAAGCTGCAGGGCTCCTGGCTGAGCCTGTGCTCAATGGGTTAATACACAGTGAAGGCAAAGTTAACAAGGGACAGGCCATAAATGGCTCCAGCTGTGTATAATTAACTGTAATACTGCAGAGTAAATGACTTTTATTGGCAACCATGTCATAACTTCATTAAAAGTCATATTTACAGCCCTCTCATATGAAATGAGTCCTCCTGTACTCTGGAATTTAATGAGCATTCATTTTCACCTTGTTCAATTATCTTCCACTCCCACCCCCTAACCCCCTTGCTCTCCCTGGTGTGGAAAGCATGAAGCCAACAATAGGAGTGTAATTAGAACCTGGCAGAAAGCCCCTCTTTCAGGGAGTATTTCCCAAACCACAAGAAAACTGTTTTTCCTTGTTTTCAATTATAAATAGGTAACTTCCTTATACAAAAACATTAAGTAACAATCATAAAAGCATCAAATAGATTTGATGGAGGGCTTCCAAAGGCTGGGTCTCCAAAAAGAGGTCATGTCTAAGCCAATCAGGAATGAGATCCAAGTTTGCAATTTGTAAATGCACAGTAAGTGATGATCACAGAGACGAGGTACAAAAACGAGGCTCGCAGCGGATTCAGAATCAAACCTTTTCCATAGTAACACCTGTGAACTGGAAATATGCATCTCACAACTTTTTGTTTTCCTGTGTGGTGCAGATATTTAGATTCCCCTCCTCTTTCCCCTTCTAGCCCACCTCCTTGATGGTTGCAGCAGTTTGATATTATTTATGAATTCCAAAAAAGACATGTAGATTATGTTTGTAAACTGGTCTTTTCCTCTCGGCATGATACCCTTTGATTGTATTGGGTTCAGCTGAGATGGCTTTGGTTAAATTATGTTAAGATTGGGGCTTTGATTCAACCATTTCATTAGGGTGCAACTCAGCTTTGAGTCCCAGCCCCCTTGGTGGGCTGATAAAACAGACTCTCACACGGAAGTAGACACACAGAGAAGAACACAAAGGAAGAGAGACAGCTTATTAGACATGGCACAGGCCCCTGGAAGAGAGATGAGGCTGATAGTCTACAGCTGACCTTGTGAAGAGAACAGAGCAGCTGAGGCTGGAAAGAAATGAGCTCAGGGGAAAGATATGAGGCTTATGCCAGCCTACAGCTGAGATTGGAAGAAGCTAGGACCAGGGAGCCTTAAGAGGAAGAAGGAAGGCTGAACCCTCACAGTCATCACCCGCCATCTTGCTTCAACACATGGCCAATGACTTTGGGTGAGAAAGTACCTCTTATGGTACCTTGAGTTGCACTCTTTAGGACCTTGTGACTGTAACCTTCTACCCCAAATAAATACCCTTTATAAAAGCCAAAAGAGTTTTGGTACTTGCCTCAGCACACCTTTGGCTGACTAATACAATGATCTTCAATTAAATCTCAAAGGAAATGTCTTGCCTGGCATATCAAATGATCTAAAGACCTTAGGCTCATGACTTCCAGCTCAGTTTCCAATCTCATATGTCTCCTAAGAGTTTTTGGAAGTGTAGGGAAATTTAGTGTGTGGTAGTAAAACAGCAAGAGTCAATGGTCTTTATCTGTTGAAGTTCCAGTTGATGTTCTCTGAGGTTCAAAGTGAGAACATTCAGTCCTCATGGATATAAGTAAGACCATGCTCTCTGGACCCACACTGACCTGTATTTTAATCTATACCACCCAACATTGGAAAATTTAGCCCAGCTTACCTGAAGATCATTTTCAAATAAATAGTATTAGTTATCATCCTTTTCAAGGGGTTATTCTTCGTTTCCTGGGACTGCCGTAACAAAATAAAACAAGAGGAATTTCTTGTCTCACAGTTCTGGAGGCCAGAAGTTCAAAATCAAGGAATCGACAGGGCTGCGCTTCCTCTGCTGTCTGGAGGGAAGAATCTGCTCAGTGCCTTCCCCTGGCTTCTGGCGGTGGTTACCCTGCAGTTCATGGGGTTCTCCCCTTTGCCTCACAAAGACACGAGTCATGTTGGATCGGGACCCACCCTATCCAGTTTCATCTTAACTAATCACATTTTCAAAGCTCTTAGTTCCTCATTGGGTCACATTCAAGGAACCAGGAGTTAGGACTTGAACATACCTTTTTCAGGGGCACGATTCAATCCATAGCAGGGATTTTTGGTATTAAATTGAATAATTATCTTCCATTGCATCCTAACACAATGTTTTTCCAACCTTTCCTTTCCTTCCTCCCTTAATCTCTCACCCCTTCCTCCTCTCCAGGAGTCTATCTGAGATGAGATAGAATGTTTGGCATTCATGCTTGGACTGTAGAAATTTTAAGGAAGTTTCAGTATACAAGTCTAGAAGCAAAAGCCCCTCTTCCTATCCTTTTTAGATCCAATGAATCGGTTCAACCCCTGATTGAGAGCTACCCTTATGCACATTGATTGACAAGACAGAAATGCTTAAACAGACTTGTCTAGCATAAAAGGATATGCCATGAAAGGTAATGGCACCTAACTTAGCCTAGACGGTACTGAGAAAAATGACAGCCATGGCCAGCATTGAACGTGAGGGTCATCTTACCTCACATGGCCCCTTTTGGTCTAATGGCTGGTGTGGGAGTAATAGGGAGGGGGATCAGTGCCAGAGAACATTCCAGCCCAACCACACTGACATTTGTGAATGTAAAGTGCCCTTGGAAGCTGGCATGGCTTTAAACATAATGGCACACGCCAGGGGGTACTTTCTGCCGCCAAGCATGCCAGCTTCAGCAAATACCCCTGTGCACTCTTGCTGCTGTTCTCAGTGCCCGCTGCTTGCTCTGATTTTAGGCTGACCCTTTATAATTAGCATGTGGGGCTGGGGTTATTGTTTAGGAACATTGTTTCCATCATTCTTTGGGGGATTTAATGAAGGTTAGAAACACTGTGAACTGCAGCAGGAGCACCATCTAATGCAATTTCTTTTCTCTTGTTTTCAAAATGAGAGGATCACGATTCCTTCTATAGGTTGTAAAATCTTTTAACTGAGTTGTAACCAGCATTAAAAATTCTTAAAGGAAATAAAATAAGAGCAGAATAGATCAGAAAAGAATAGAAAATAGAGTCCAATGGAGAGTGTGCATATGAGGGTATATGTGTGTAATGCTGTAAAATGTGATCAAGAAGTTTGAAAAAAAATTACTGATAAAACGGTTAGCACCCAGACTCAATAAGCACCAGGCTTGGGGCACATTGCCCTGCCCTGCTGTGTCATTGCTTTATTTCAGTCCGCTCCTCAGAGTGCTATTTATCTTCATCTTCCTCGGCAGCGAAATGAGCCCAGCAGCAAGAGATGAGATATAAAATTTAAGGAAAGGAATCACAACAGGGGGACTGCTGGGCCTATTCTAAATGAGCCAAAGAGCTATTTGTCTCATTGCTGCTCATTTGGGCATCCCCACTTAATGCCCTCCAACCCCTTAAAGGAGCAATCATTTGACTTATCAAATTCAATAAAAATTTCAAATACAAAAATTTGCATTTAGATGCGGCGATCTACAGTGTGTTCCTAACAAGATAATTAAGCACAAGTATGCATAGTGACATTTAATTGCTCTTTTACCAAGTGTTCCTGGACAGCTCATTCCAAATGTTTTGAAATGAGGGGTCTCACGAGAATTCCACAGTAAACGTCACAAAATATATTCTGTCTTAATATGTTTTGGGTCAAAATCTAGTCTAAGGAAAGGGACTAGAAAGGGCCAATGCTGAGAAAAAGGGGAGATTTTAGGGATTTTTCCAGGTACCTCCAGGGAGAGGTTATTACTTTGCTAGTCCCTGTTAAAAATTATGTTCTCTCTGGTATCTTTGATCTAACATATCTTTCCTGCTATGCAACTTGTACTACCCCATTTCCCAGAGGCTGAATTTTAGGAGTGAGGCAATTATATACAATGTGCATACTCTATTTATAAAGAGACTCCGGGAAAGGAACAGGAGCAAACACAAGTGCAGATCCCTCTTGAACACTAGATTTTCATATCCCCAATCTGGTACACTGTTGAAACAGGCAAAGAGATCTCACAACAAAATCACAGGATGCCCTTACACGTGTCCAAACAGATGGCTGGCTGGAAGAGGCATCTGTTCTGATTTCAGGCTGGGCAGGGGCAGGGGAGGCCATCCAAAACGTCCCCTGGAATCTGGGACAGTTTTTGGAGAGAACTTTGTGACTTTCCATTGTCTAGTAAACTCCCTCAAACTTCTTGCACTTATCTTTTCTCCTTTTCCCCTTTTCCCTTATTAACTTACTGGCTTTTAAGTACCAACTTGATGGAAAAGAGGGAAGGCAAACGTATACACAAGGTTTTGTGCTTTTGTAAGAAAGAAAAGGGGGATAGGAAGAAAAGACACAACAGAAGGAAGATATGAGGAGCGAGGAAGACAGAAAAAGGCAAAGCCAATCTTTAGAAACACTGTAATCTAATTTTTTACAATTTACTGAAAAAGCAGGAGAATGGCTAATTATTTGAATGTGAGAAGCACAGTAATTAGCAAAACATGACTGCTGATACAGCCTGCTAACATACATTTTCTCCTCTTTCCAAAGAACTGAGAGAAATAATGAAAGGAAAAAATCCTGCTCTAGTCCATGTACAGGCTCTACACAATTAGTCATTAAGCTATTTGGGGCCAAATTCTCTACACCATGCCTGCCACTTTGCCTTCACTCTATAAAGACTATCTATTAGCTCACCAGGTTGCCTCTTATATGATGCTTTCAAAGACTCTACCTCAAGTTGACAGACATATGTCTTTCATGACTCAGAAAATTGCCTTTGCCATATTCATTACAGTTTAACAAACTATTTGAAAGTATTAGTGCAATGTCACCTGTTGATTGAGAGAAGGTAAGTTAGTGTGCTAAAGGAAGCACTTAACTTACATATGACAAATCCTACATAGTAGCAACAATTCTGTAGACAAAATGCCTGGGCTAGAATCCCAGCTCTGCTGATGCCTCAGAAGAGACAATAATTGCCATCTATCTCACAGGGCTGTTTTGAGGATTAAATGAGTAAATACATGCAGTGCACTTAGAAAAGCACAAAACCTATTGTTGAGTTAGTTTCTGTACAATGATGTGGAGAAGAAGGGGAGAAAAAAAGCTTTACCCAAAAGGGACAGAGACTGTACAAACAAAGAGAGGTCTCTGGACTCTGAGTGTTTTTACAGGTAGGAAGCATGCTGAGACAGCCATTCATTTGTAAACCCGTTTTTTCTTGTAAGAGGAAGGATGATTCAGAGAGGGGAGCCAAGAATAGGGAATAGAACAGAACCCTAATCAAAGAACCAGAAACACATGCACAGCTGGATTTCCAAATTCCTATGGAACGGTGGCTTCTGTATGCCTTCCATTTCCTGCTTATCCCACTATTGCTTGTTTATTGGGTGTGTCAAGGTTAACTGTCTTTTGTGTTCACAGGTCTTCAGATCAAGAGGAACCATAACCAAGGACCTGCACTTGAGGATCTTCAAATGCACCCAGCCCTGCTATAGATTATGAGATTCACCTTATTCATAGTTGGATAAGACCTTGGGAATCTTGGGAGAGGGAGTGAGTGCATTTTGCATGTGGCAGAATGTAAATATTTTATAGTCAGAGTGCTGATTGTGGCGCTTTTAAAGAATGGCCACAAATTCTTTGACACTTTTTCAGTGGAGAGTTGGGTGTCTATTTACTCTCACCCAGAGTCTAGTCAGGCTTGGACCAGTAGAATATGGTGGGAGAAATGTTGTATGACTGCTGAGACTGGGTCAACAAAGGAAATGCTATTTCTCTCCAAGTTGCTGGAAAATTCGTACTCGGAGACATGAGCCACCCTCTTCAACCATCCTGTAACTGCCCTTCTGTGAGAAAGGAAAGTTCCATGGAGAAGTCACACTCCAGTTTTCAGGTCTAGTCTTCAAGACATCCCAGCCAGGGCATCAGGCATCTAGATAAAGAAGCCTTCATACGATTCCAGCTTCCAGTCACAGTGTCATCTCCAGTGATTAAATATCACCAGCTGAGGTCCCAGATACTGTGGAGCAGTTGGCAATGTTCAACTTTATCTGAGCCCTCTGTTTCTAGAAAGCAGTGATGGTGGCCGGGAAACTTTCCCACCCTTCTGTGTGCTAATGGGCAAAGGACCACCTTTTCCGTCCTTTCTCATGACTCTCATAAGACTCATCGACAACACAATTGTTTACTTTCATTTGAAAAACCCCAGGTCTTCTTCCTTTTTTCTGTGATGGTCTTGTTTCATGGATGGTGTCCTTATTGCAATAGCCTGCTTAAAATCATCTCAATTGTCTGGTGCATTTTGTTGTTCATACCAAGTTCATGGAGCCATTTCTAAGCCCTTGTCCCATAGAATCTGTGAGTTTAATAAAATGGTTATTGCTTTAAGTTTTGAGGTAGTTTTCTATGCAACACAAATAACCAGAACATAATTTATAATCTTCTCTGTATCCTTAAATGTTAAAAATTTCACCAGATTAAATGTGAAAGTCATTCTTTCATTTATAGTCCCTAAGGACTATGGGTGCTTTTAGTCTGCAGATTTATGGCTTTAATCAATATAGGAAAGATTTCTTCTGTCAGATTTTAAATTATTGCTTTTGTTTGATTTGTTCTCTTCCTCAGAAATATAAATTATCTATATGTTATATAATTTTTTCTTTCTCTTCCATATATATATCATAAAAATATCTTTCTTATCTCTTTTCATTTCCAATGAATTCTGAAATGTTTTCAATTTACCCTCCCGAACACCGATTTAATTTCTGACAGGTTCAAATTCACTCTTTATTGTTTTAATGCTAACATTAAATCAGTGATTATATTTTAGGTTTTTAAATTCTCCCTCAATTTTCACTTTGTGAAATTTGTCGGATTCTCAGCAGTTCTCTTTTTACACAAAGATTGATCTTGTGTTTTACTATTTCATATCTAATTTGTTATGTAGAGTCCATATTTCTCTGAATCTTTCAGAATACAAAGTAGATAAATTCTAAAATTGTGTTCTGCTGTCTTTTTCTAAATTATTTAATTAGAAAAGATGTAAGTTTACAAAAAAAATCATGTAAAAATACTGCATTCCCATATACCTCAGCCCCCTTTTATTAACACTTTGTATTAGTGTGGCACCTTTGCTACACTTGAGGAAAGAATATTATAATTATGCTATTAATTATAGTCCAGAGTTTACATTAAGGTGTATTTTTTTTTCTAATATACCAACCTATCATTAGCATCTTGCAGTAGTATGGTACATCTGTTACAATTCATGAAATAATGGTTTTATAATTGTACTATTATTTTATAATTGTCCATCATTTACAATAGGGTTCCCTGTGTTGCACAGTGCTATGTTTCATATTTTAATTTTTATCTTACTGACATATGCATGACCTAAAAATTCCCCTTCTAACCACATTCACAAAATTCAGTGCTGTTAATTACTTTCACAATGTTCTGCTACCATCAACACCATCCATTTCCGAATCTTTATAATCAAACCAAATAGAATTCTGTACAAAGTAAGCATTAATTCCCTATTCTCCAGTCCCAATCCAGACTCTGTAACTTGTACTCTAGATTCTAACTCTATGAGTTTGCCTATTCTAATTATTTCATATCAGTGAAATCATGCAGTATAAGTTCTTTTGTGTCTGGCTTATTTCACTCAACATAATATCATCAAGGTTCATCCATGTTGTTACATGAGCCAGAAAATCCTTCCAATTTTAATGCTGAATAATATTCCATTGGATGTCTATACCTCATTTTGTTTATCTGTTCATTGGTTGATGGACACTTGGATTGCTTCCATCTTTCGGCAATTGTGAATAAAATTGCTGTGAACATTGCTGTGTAAATATTTGTTTGAATTTCTGCTTTCAGTTCTTTTGGGTAGATACCTAGTAGTGGGATTGCCGGATCATATGGTAATTCTGTACTTAGCTTTCTGAGGAATTGCCAAACTATCTTCTACAGTGGCTGCACCATTTTACATTCTCATCAACAATGCATGAGTGTTCATATTTCTCCACATCCTTTCCAACACTTGTACTTTTCTTTCTTTCTTTCTTTCTTTTTTTAACAGTAGTCCTTCTAGTGGGTATGCCATGTTATCTCATTGTGGTTCGACTGCATGTCCCTAATAGCTAATGATGTGTTCATGTGTTTTTTAGGAATTTGTGTATCTTTGGAGAAATGTCTATTCAAGTCTTTTGCCCATTTTTAATTAGGTTGTTTGTTTTCTTATTCTTAAGTTGTAGGATTTCTTTATATCTTCTGGATATTAAACCCTTATTGTACATGTGGTTTCCAAATATTTTCTCCCATTCAGCAGGTTGTCTTTTCACTTTTGTGAAAAATTCCCTTGGTCCTCAAAAAGTTTTAATTTTGATAAGGTTCCATTCATCTCTTTTTTTCTTTTGTTGCTTATACTTTGGGTGTAAAATGTAAGAAAACATTGCCTAACACAAGATCCTGAAGACACCTCCCTACATTTTCTTCTAGGAGCTTTAGAGGCCTGATTCTTATATACAGCTCTTTGATCCATTTTGAGTTAATTTCTGTATATAGCATGAGATAGGGACCCTCCCTCATTCTTCTGCATATGGATATCCGGTTCTCTCAGCACTGTTTATTGAAGAGACTATTCTTTCCCAATTGAGCGGACTTGGTGGAATTGTCAAAATCAATTGGCCATGGGTGTGAGGGCCTTCTGAACTATCACTTTGATTTTATTGATCTATATGTCTATCCTTATGCCAGAACCAGTGCCAGAACTGTTTTGACCACTCTAGCTTTGTATTAAGCTTTGGAGTTAAAAAGTATGAGGCCTCCAACTAAGTTATTCTTTTTCAATGTAGTCTTGGCTATTAGGGACCCCTTACCCTTCCAAATAAATTTGATAATTGGCTTTTCTATTTCCACAAAAAAAGGCTCTTGGAATTTTTTTTTTTTGGATTACATTAAGTCTGTAAATCAATTTGGTTAGAATTGACATCTTAACAATATTTAGTCTTCCAAAACATGAACATGGAATGTCCTTCCATTTATTAAGATCTTTGATTTCTTTAGCAAAGTTTTGTGGTTTTCTGTGTACATCCTTGGTTAGATTTATTCCAAGATATTTGGTTCTTTTAGTTGCTATAGTAAATGGATTTTTAAAAAATTCCCTCCTCAGATTGCTCACTACTAGTGTATAGAAACACTACTGATTTTTGCGTTTTGATCTTGTACCTTGCCACTGTTGATTTCGTTTATTAGCTCTTTTAACTTTCTTGTGGATTTTTTGGGACTTTCTGTATATAGGATCATGTCACCTGCAAATAGGGAAAGTTTTACTTCTTTCTTTCCAATATAATTGCCTTTTATTTCTTTTTCTTGTCTGACAGGTCTCGCTAGAACTTCCAGCACAATATTGAATAGCAGTGGTAAAAGTGGGCATTCTTGTCCTCTTCCAGATCCAATAGGGAAAGCTTTCAGTCTTTCACCATTGGGTGTGAGGTTAGCAGTGGATTTTTCATACATGCCTTTTATCATGTTGAAGAAGTTTCCTTCTTTCCAATTTTTCTAATTTTTTTTTTTTTATCATGAAAGGATGCTGTATTTTGCCAAGGGCTTTTTCTTAATCAATGATCATGATAATGTGGTTTTACCCATTATTATATTAATATGATATATTACATTAATAGATTTTCTTAGGTTGAATCACCCTTGCATAACTGGGTTAGAAACCCACTTGATCCTGGTGTATAATTCTTTAATGTGCTGTCAGATTAATTTGCAAGTATTTTATTGAGGATTGTCGTATCTATATCCATAAGAGAAATTGAGCTGTAATTTTCTTGTATATTTATCAGGCTTTGGGACTAAGGTAATGTTGGCTTCAGAGAATGAGTTAGGTAGTGTTCCCTTCTCTTTAATTTTTTTATAGAGTTTGAACAGAATTGGTATTACTTCTTGGAATGTTTGGTGGAATTCACTTCTGAAGTCATCTGGTCCTGGGCTTTTCTTTTTTGGGAGGATTTTGATGACTAATTCAATCTCTATACATGTAATTGACCTGATTAGACCTTCTATTTCTTCTAGAGTCAGTGTAGGTTGTTTGTGTGTTTCTAGGAATTTGTCCATTTCTTCTACATTGGCACAAGGTTATTTCATAGTATCCTCTTGTGATCCTTTTTATTTCTATAGGGTTAGTATTGATGTCCCTCTTCTTTCTGATTCTATTTATTTGAATCACTTCTCTATTGTCTTTGTCAGTCTGTTTCATAATTTGTCAATTTTATTGATCTTTTCAAAGAAACCACTTTTGGTTTAGTTGATGGTCTCTCTCTCTCTCTCTCTCTCTCTCTCTCTCTCTTTTTAATTCTCTCTTTCATTTATCTCTGCTCTAATATTTGTTATTTTTCCCCTTCTGTTTGCTTTGGGTTCAGTTTGCTATTGTTTCTCTTGCTCCTCCAGATTTCAATCTTTGATTTTAGCTCTTTCTTCTTTTTAAATGTAGCATTTAGGGCTATAAATTTCCCTCTCAGTACTGCCTTTGCTGCATTGCATTTGTTTTGATATGTTATGTTTTCATTATCATTCATCTAAAGATATTTACTGATTTCCCTTGTAATTTCTACTTTGATCCACTGAATGTTTAAGTATGTGTTACTTAATTTCTATATATTTGTGAATTTTCCAGTTCTCTACCTGTTATTGATTTCCAGCTTCATTCCATTATAGTCAGAGAAGATGTTTGTGTAATTTTAATCATTTTAAATTTATTGAGACTTGTTTTGTGACCCAGCATGTATGCTCCTGGAAAACGATTAATGTGCAATTGAGAAAAATGTAATCCTCCTATTTTGGGATATGCCTGTTAGGTCTAGTTCATTTATAATACTATTCAAATTCTCTGTTTCCTTATTGATCATCTGTCTAGAGATTCTACCTATTGATGTGAGTGGTGTATTAAATTCTCTATCTATTATTGTAGAGCTGTCCACTTCTCTCTTCAGTTTTGCCAGTGTTTGCCTCATGTATTGTGGAGCACTGTGGTTAGGTGCATAAATATTTATTATTGCTACTTCTTCTTGGTTGATCACCCCTTTTATTGATATATATTGTCCTTCTTTATATCTTGTAACAGCTTTTAACTTTTTTGTTCAATATTAGTATAGCTACCCCAGCTCTTTCTTTGGTTAATATTGGCATGGAATATCTTTTTCAAATCTTTTACATTCAACCTCTTTGTGTCTTTAGATCCAAGGTGAGTCTCCTGTAAACATAATATAGCCAGATGGTTTCTTTTCTTTTTTTAAAATTTTTTAATCCATTATGCCACTCTGTGCCTTTTGATTGGGGAGTTAATCCATTAACACTCAGTGTTATTACTGAAAGCAGTACTTACTTTAGTCATTTTTTCCTTTGGTTTTTATTTGTCATATCTTTTCTTTGCCTCTCTTTCCCTTTATTGCAACCCTATTTTCTGTATAGTTGTGATATGTCTGACTGATTCCTTTCTCCTTTTTGTTTCTGTATTTTTTTTAAAGATTGATTTATTTATTTACCTTTTTTAAAATCCATCTTAACACCCCCCCCACCCCGTTTTTGCTGTTTTTGTGTCCATTCGCTGGGCAGTTCTCTGTGTCTGTTTCCTGTCCTCTCTTCTCATCCTTCTTCTTCTGTCTTCACCGGGATTCGATCCTAAGAAACTCCGATGTGGGAGAGAGGCATTCTGCCACCTGCACCACCTCAGTTCCTGTTTTTGCAGTGCATCTCATCTTGGCTTTCCCCTGTGTCTCTCTC
>JAQZBX010059331.1:0-17539 GCA_029593785.1 Cabassous unicinctus | reverse complement strand
AACAGGAGCAAAATCAGTTTGGCAGTATATAAGGATAGGTTTTAAAAATAAGGTCAAGCATGGTTTACCCCAGGAATGCAAAGAAGAAATTTATCAATGCAATGCATCCCATTAGAAGATTAAAAGAGACAATCGATCCAATCACTGCAATAGGTACAGAACAAGCATTCGGTAACATTTAATATTCATTTGTGATATGAAAAAAACCTGATTCTTATCAAAGCATAAATGGAAGGAAACTGGAATGCCCTTGACCTGAAAAGTGTCATCTAACAAAAATGTTTATCGTATCATAATAAATCTTATCATTTATCTTGTAATACATGTTTAGAAGCTTTCCCATTAAAGTAAGGTACAAGACAAACACATCTACCATAGCTTTGATCCACACTGTCTAGACAGTCTAGCCCATAAAGCAATGATCCAGAAGGATCAGAAAAGATAATTATCATTATTTCTGCATGGCATGATTATCTGTTTACAAAACCTAAGTGATTCTAAAGAATTAATAAAATTATTCAATAAGGTCAATGGATATAAAACCACCTTTAAAAATCAATAGCTTTCCTACTAGGCAGCATTTACACAAAGAAATTGGGGGGAAAACCCCTCACTTAGCAATAAAAGTAATTTGATGACTAAGAGTACATAAAACAAAGATTTGTACATTATTTTGTCATGAAAATGTCAAACTTTATTGAAGAACATGTAAGATGGCCTTACTAAATAAACAGATTAATCGTGGTCACAAACAGGAAGCTCCAATATGGTAAAGATGGAAATCCACCCCCACATAAGTCTATAATGTCAATGAAATTCCAATAAAAATCTTAACATGGTTTTCTATGAAAATTTAAAAACTTATTTTAAATTACACATGGCAAAATAAAAGTCCCAAACTACCCAATACAATTCTGAAAAAGAATAATAAAAAGGGACTTCTTCTCCTTCAGGATAAGCAAATAAGTGAAAAAGTGTGGTTCTGGCTAAGCAACAGATAAAAGATCAATTGACCAGATTAGAATTCCCAGAAGTAGATCAATGCATATATGAACACTTGTCATTTAGTGGAGCTGCAATTACAGATCAGAGAGAAAGGATGAACTTCTCAGTAAAAGGTCGTGGCCTAATTGGGGTTCATAAAGAAAGAAAAGTAGATCCCTACTTTACAATTATCAAAACAAAATGAAACAAAATAAAAAGAAACTTCATGTAGACTAAAGTCCCTAACATAAAAAAGAAAATGTGGAACAATTAGAAGAAAACACAGGAAATATCTTTTAGCTAATAAGATATGGAAAAATTTCTTAATCTATATATGAAAACAGCATGAACTATACAAGAAAAAACTGATAAACTTGATCATGTCAAAATGTAAATTTCTGAAAGCAAATGAGATCATAGTAATGGTAAACAACAAACACTCTAAGAACAATGTATTTACAACATATACAATAGTAAAAGGAATATTACACAAAATATATTTAATAAAAAATGCTTTCAAATAATAAAAGACAAAAATACCCAACAGGAAGATATGCAAAAAATGAACAAGCAATTTGTGGCAAAGGAAACTAAATGACTAATGAATAAATGAGATGATGCTCAAGTTCAGTAATCAGGGATATTCAAAATAAAATACCAATGAGATTTAATTTCACTCTTATTAATTTAGAAACAACTTAAAAGTCTGCTAATACCAATTGTTGAGAATGTGGAAACATGGCTGCTGGAGTCTGAACTGGTGCAATCACTTTGGAAGGCCCATAGCCTAAAAACTTTTCTAACTAGTTTTGATGCCACAAGTAATGTATATTTTCCTAACTCTGGCCAACTACTGTACAGCAGGCTTGATATATTGATAGCTGTGAGATCCCGAGAATGTCCTCACAGGGGGATTCCTTGGCCTCACCCTCTTAGCACCTACTCCTGCTTGCCTGGGATGCTGCTTGCTCGACGTGCAAAACTCTCAGCCCTGTATCAAGACTTCCAGGGGTGGGGCCTGAGGCTGATGTTTTCATGAGTGTCCCTTGTGGTTTTTGGGGTGGTTTGTTTGGACCAGTTTAGGAAACGGTCTCAGTGAATTCTCACTCAAATCTTAAGACTGATGCTCAGCATCACCCTTCTCTAGATTCTGCAGGATCTTTGTGAACCAGGTGAACAATTTAACATTTCACATAAGTGCATGGAAGGAAATCTGGCTGGCTGGATTGCTTTTGAGTACATTGGATGATTCTGAGCCTCTCCACCATGGTATCCCAGCTTCTTTACGATGGGTGGGCTTGGCCTTTTTTGCACCATCTCTGTAGAGTGAAAATTGGTAGATTCAATTTATTCTCTATGGCACTGCTTAAGGCTTGGGCAATAGGCAGAGAAGCCAGATGTGTGAATATGTTTCTGAATGTTTGGGAAACCATGCAAACCCAGTAGAAAAAGCCTCGCATTTGGTGAGTGGTGCTTACACTGGGCCAGGTTAGTGAATTCAAAGAGATGTGCTATGTAATGAGGGAGCCACTAACCACATGTGGCTGTTGAAATGTAAAGTCATTAAAATTCACTTAAATTAAAAATTCAGTTCTCAGTAATACTAGCCACATTTCAAGTGCCCAAGGCCAAATGTGCTAGTAGCTACTGGACTGGAAAGTACAGATTCAGAACCTTTCCATGACTGCAGAAAGTTCTGTAGAAGAATTGCCAACAGATAATTCCTATTAATCCTTCAAAATCCAAATCAAATCTCTTCCCTCATGCTGGACCTTCCCCCTTCCCTCCAAGAAAAGCTGTTTGATTCACAATGCTAGGCACATCATAGGCACTAAGAATTCAGAGATGAAGAAAAGGTGGCTGCCTGTCTGGAAGACCTTAGAGTGGAGGTTTCCAGTGGGGGCAGGGGTTTGCCCCCAGGGTACTTGTGAAAAGGTCTGTATACATTTTTGTTTGTCACAACTGGTGTGTATATGTGGAATGTTACTGACATGTAGTAGGTCAAAGCCAATGATGCTGCTAAACATTTTACAGTGTACAGGTCTTCCCCTACACCCAAAATTTATCTGGTCCAACGTGTTAATAATGCTGTATGAGTATCCATTATTTAGAACCTTTTTGGGGAGAAAGACACACAAGCAGGCAATTTCATTATAATGTGGAACTGGAGAGAGGACGGCTGTGCATAGAAATGGGGCAGGGGCACCTCCTGAGCTGTGTGGGGGGAGCTGACTGATTCATTTGCTCTGTCTTCTCTGATCCCGAGATACTTTACAGCACCTAACCCTGTGCTGTATTTTAACTACTGATTTACCCTGTTAGCCTGTGAAGGCTTCAAGAGCAGGTGCTGTGTTTAATCCATGACCGTGTGCCCAGGGCTTTGTTCTGTGACTGGACCACCTAGTGGAAATACAAGAAGGTTTTCCTGGGTGAACAATGACAGGTGATATGGCCACCCTTACCTCTCCCCACACAGAAGCATATCTTGATGTGTCATTGTGTGGATTACTTTGCTGCCTATGGAAGGATTAAAAAAAAAAGTTTCAGCATTGTGTCAACCTAGTAAAATTTGTCACCAGAGCTTATGTTTTCAAAAAGAGCCCTGTGCTCCAGCAGTTGTTCCTGAGAGATGAGTTCGGGGATTTACTTCACACCCTTAGTGGCTTAAAAAGCACAACATATCAGGGTGTGTGTTTAACAAATCAATGTTATTGACACATTAATAAAGCATACAATTCATCGAAAGTCAACAACAAATGGTATTTGGTATAATCACATACTTGTGCATTCTTCACTTCAATCATTATTAGAGCATTTTCATTATTTCAATAATAATAATAAACAAAAAACAGACAAAGAAACAAACAAAGAAAAGTCTTCACCTCGCAATCTTTCTCTGTTTCCCTTCCTATACATAGCTGATATTATGGCTATTCTTGCACAATTATTTATTTATGTATTAAGCACTTTTATTGAGATATATTATCATCTCATACAATCTATCCAAAGTGTATAATCAATGGCCTTTAGTATAATCATAATGCTGTGCCTTTCCTTTAACAAAAAATATTAGAACAATTTCTTTACTCCAAAAGGGAAAACTATATTTCCCTTAACAGTCCTTTCCAAGCCCTATATTACCACTCATCTAATTTCATCTTTATAAATTGATTTATATTTTCATTTTATATAAATGGAATCATACAATATGTAGTATGTTGTATCTGGTTTCTTTCACTTAGCATAATGTGGTTTTTTTGCCTGATATTAACATCCTGTAGTATTAATATACATTTGTTCAGTTTCAAAGAAAAATGATCTTATACATGCAATTTAACCCATATTCATGTTTTACATGCAGTTTTACTATGCTATACAGTTCCATGTTACATGTTTTAGCTTTCCTTTTAGTAATATACTTTCCCTTTCAACCACTGTCATACCCATAAAATAGTACTACTACTTACTATATATTTTATGCTTTCCCCTTTTCTATTCATTTCCAAAGATTAACACATGTCCTTTTTTACCAATTCCACACAAGTTAACCCCCAGCTTTCCATTCTCTAACTTCATTCTATTTTCTGGTGACTCATATTCAAGTTATGAATGGCATGATATTACACAATATATTCAGTTCATGGTAGCACAATCACAGTATTTGTCCTTTAGTGTCTCGCTTACTTCGCTCAACATAATGTCCTCCAGGTTCATCCATGTTATATGCTTCAGAATTTCATTTCTTCTTACTGTTACACAATATTCCATCATGTATAGACCACAATTTGATTATCCATTCATTGCTTGATGGACACCTGGTTTGTTTCCAACTTCCAGCAATTGTAAATAATGCCATTAAGAACATCAGTGTGCAGATGTCTGTTCATGTCACTGCTCTCAGCTCTTCTGTGTTTATACTCAGTAGTGGTATTGTCGTATCACAGGCCAAATCTATATTCAACTTCCTTAGGAACTGGCAAATGTTCCTCCACAGTGGCTGTACATTTTTACATTCCTACTAACAGGGAATAATTGTTTCTATTTTTCCACATCCCTTCCAATACTTGTAGTTCTCTGTCTTTTAAATAGTGTCCATTCAAATAGGTGTGAAATGATATCTCATTGAAGCTTTGATCTGCATTTCCATAATTGCTAGTGATGCTGAACATTTTTTCATGTTTTTTGGTTTGGTTAGTTTTTTTTTTCTGTTTATATTTCTTCTTTGGAAAAAAGTCTATTCAAGTCTTTTGTCCAATTTTTAATCAGGTCATTTTACTTTTAATTGTCAAGTTGTAGCATATTTTTCTATATCATGTATATTAATCCCTGATTGGATATGTGATTTCCAAACATTTTCTCCCATTGAGTTGGCTGCCTTTTGACCCTTTTGACAAAGTCCTTTGAGGTGCAAAAGTGTTTAATTTTAGGAGGTCCCATTTATCTATTTTTTCCTTAGTTGCTAGTGCTTTGGTATAACATCCAAGAAACCACCACCTAACTACCACAAAATCTTTAAGATGTTTCCATACATTTTCTGGTAGTTTTATGATCCTGGCTTTTATATTAAGGTCTTTGATTGATTTTGAGTTGATTCTTAAATAGGGTGGGAGATAGGAGTCCTATTTCATTCTTTTGGTTATGGATATCCAGTTCTCCCAGCACCCATTGGTTGAAGAGATGGTTTTGTCCCATTAACATTGCTTTGGTAGTTTTGTCAAAAACCAGTTGGCTGTAAAGGTGAGGGTTTATTTCTGGACTCTCAATTCTAGTCCACTGATCAATGTGTCTATCTTTATGCCAATACAATGCTGTTTTGACCACTGTAGCTATTTAATATGTATCAAGGTCAGGCAATGAAATTCTTCCCACATCACTCTTCGTTTTTAGAATGCTTTTGGCTATTCGGGTGGATGTTCACTTCCAAATGAATTTCGTAATTGCCTTTTTTATTTTTGTAAAGTAGAATTTTGAATGGTATTGCATTGAATCTATAAATCATTTTGGGTAGGATTGACATCGTCACGATATTTAGTCTTTCTATCCATGAACATGGAATGTCTTTCCATTTGTTTGTCTTCATTGATTTCTTTTAGCATTGTTTTGTAGTTTTCTGCATATAGGTCCTATACACTCTGGTTAAATTGATTCCTAGGTATTTGTCTTTTTGTTGCTATTGTAAATGGATCTTTCCCCTTATTTCCTCCTCAGATTGTTCAATACTAGTGTACAGAAACATTACTGATTTTTGCGTGTTGATCTTGTATGCTGCCACTATGCTGAACTCATTTAATAACTCAAGTAGCTTTATTGTAGACATTTCAGAATTTTCTAAATAAGGATGAGTTCATCTGCAAATCGTGAGAGTTTTACTTCCTCTTTTCCTATTTGGATGCCTTTTTTCCTTGTCTAATTGCTCTAGCTAGAACTTCTTGCACAGTGTTGAATAACAATGGTGACAGTGGACATCCTTGTCTTGCTCCTGAAATTAGAAAGAAAGCTTTCAAACTTTCCCCACTGAGTACAATGTTGCCTGTGGGTTTTTCATATATGCCCTTCATTATATGGAGGGTTTTTTCCTTCTATCCTATCTTTTGAAGTGTTTTTATCAAGAAAGTTTGCCTTTTGTTGAATGCCTTTTCTGCATCGATCGAGATGATCATGTGGTTTTTTTTTTCCCTTCAATTTCTTAATGTGGTATATTATTTTAATTGATTTTCTTATATTGAGCCAGCTTAGCATACCAGGAATAAATCCCACTTGGTCATGGTCTAAAGTCTTTTGACATGCTGTTGGAATCTATTTGCAACTATTGTGTTGAGAATTTTTGCATCTGTGTTCATTAGAGTGATTGGTCTGTGATATTCTTTTCTTGTAGTATCTTTATCTGGCCTTGGTATTAGGGTGATGTTGGCTTCATAAACGTGTGGGGTAATTTTCTCTGTTCTTCAATTTTTTGAAGTTTAAACAGGATTGATGTTATTTCTTTTCAAAATAGTTAGTAGAATTCACCTGTGAATACATCTGGCCCTGCACTTTTCTTTGTTGGGATTTTTTGATGATTCATTCAATCTATTTTAATGTGATTGGTTTGTTAAGTTCCTTTATTAATTGTAGGGTCAGTTTAGGTTGCTTGTGCATTTCTAGGAATTTGTATATTTCATCCAGGTTGTCTAATTTGTTGGCTTACAGTTTCTCACAATACCTTCTTATAAACCTTTTAATTTCTCTGTGGTCAGTTGTAACTTTCCCCCTTTCATTTATGAATTTATTTATGTGCTTCTTCTCTCCTTTTTTCTTTGTTATTCTAGCTAGGGTTTGTCAATTTTATTGGTCTTCTTAAAGAACCAGCCCTTAGTTTTGTTGATTTTTTCTATTTTTGTTGTTGTTGTTCTCAATTTCATTTATTTCTATTCTAATCTTTATTATTTCTTTCCTTCTACTTGCTTTGGGAATGGTTTGCTGTTCTCTTTCTAGTTTCTCCAGTATTTCAGTTAGATCTTTGATTGTATCTCTTTTTTCTTTTTTAATACAGGCATTTAGGGCTGTAAATTTCCCTCTCATCACTGCCTTTGCCTGTAACCCATAAGTTTTGATAAGTTGTGTTCTCATTTTCATTCATCTCAATATATTTACTAATTTCACTTACAATTTATTCTTTAAACCACCAATTGTTTAGGAATGTGTTGTTTAATCTCCATACATTTACAAATTTTTCTCTTTCCCATCTATTGATTTTCAGGTTCATTCCATTATCATCTGAGAAGATGCTTTGTATAATTTCAGTATTTTTATGTTTATTGAGACCTGCCTTGCGGCATAACATATTGTCTATCCTAAAGAAAGATCCATGAACACTTGTGTTTGAGATTATTTATGAATTCCAAAAAGAGAAAATTTATGTTTGTAAACTAATCTATTCTGGGTGTGTGATACCATTTGATTATATTGGATTCAGTTGAGGGGCTCTTGATTAAATTACCTGTAAAGATTAAGGCTTTGATTCAACCATTTCAGTAAGGCATGACCCAAATTGAGTCGCTGCCAGCTTGGTGGGCCTATATAAATGGACAGTCACTCAAGAAGACACACAGAAGAGGAGAGAACTTTGTCATTTTTGATCCTGTAGCCCTGGGGAGAGATGAGCCATTTGTCTGATAGCTTACAGAGACTGTTGGGAAGACAGCCAAGACTGATACAGAATGCCTGGAAAGAAAGGAGCCCTAACCAGGAAAGAGAGGACTGGAAGCCCGGAGGGATGGAGAGACCAGGCAGAGATCAGCAACCATCTTGCTTCAACATGTGGCAACTGACTTTGGTGAGAAAGCAACCTTGAGCTAGATTCTTTAAAGCAGGAGTTCCTAAATTTTGCATTCCACAGGCCCTTCTACCACTCAGGGGAAAACATAGACCCTTTATTAAGTCAACACTATACTGTGTATTATTTAATAAATATATCAAACACAGACAAAGTCCCTACAAGAATGCTGTTTTTTTGAATTTCAATTCAAGCTTACAGGCCCACTGAAATCTTTCCATGGGGTCCATGGACCCCTGGTTAAGGATTTACAGCCTTGTAAAAGTATGCTTTTACCCCCAATAAATACCCTTTAGAAGGCAACAGTTTTCTGGTACTTTGCATCAGCACCCCTTTGGCAGACTAATACAGCACTTGAGAAGAATGTATATCCTGCTGAGTTTAGGTGCAATGTTCTGTATATGTCTAAGTCTAGCTCATTTATCAATTCTTCAACATCTCTGTTTCCTTGCTGATTTTCTCTCTAGTTGTTCTAGCTAATGATATGAATGGTATGTTGAAGTCTCCAACTATTATTGTAGAGATGTCTATTTCTCCCTTCAGTTTTGCCACAGTTGTCCTCGTGTATTTTGGGGCAACCTGGTTAGGTACATAGATATTCATGACTGTTATTTCTTCCTGGTGGATTGTCTTTTTTATTAATGAATAATGCCTTTCTGTATCTCTTATAACTTTTTTTTTGCATTTAAAATCTGTTTTGTTTGATATTAGTATAGCTACCCCTACTCATTTTTGGTTAGTGTTTGCATGGATATCTTCTTCCAAACTTTCAGTTTCATCTGGTTTGTATCTGTGAGTCTAAGGTGAGTCTCTTGTAGGCAGCAGAGGGGTGTCTCATGGTTGTTTTTTTTATCCATTCTATTTTGTCAGCCTATATCTTTTGACTGGGGAATTTAATCCATTCACATTCAATGATATTTCTCTAAATGTGTTCTTTACTCCCACCAATTTTATTCTTTGTTTTTCATATTTCATATCTTATTTCATCTGTCTTTTTACTCTTTTGGTAACCCTTTCTGGTATTCTTTCTTCTATACTGTTCCCCAAGCCTCTCTCTCATGTCTTTTTCATTCAGGCTATAAAGTTTCCTTTAATATTTTCTGAAGGTGGATCTTTTTTTTAATGAACTCTCTTAGTTTTTTGTTTGTGAATGTTTTAAACTTCCCTTTATAGTTTAAGGACAATTTTGCTACATAAAGAATTCTTGGTCAGCAGTTTTTCAGTTTTTCTCCTACAGTATCCTAATTGTATCATATCACTGTCTTCTCATCTCTGTGGTTTCTGAAGAGAAATCCACACTGTCTTACTAGGCACCCCTTGTATGTGATGGTTTGTTTTTCTCTTGCTGCTCTCAGAATTTTCTCTGTCTTTGACATTTGACATTCTGACTAGTATGTTTCTTGGAGTAGGTCTATTCACATTCATTCTGATTGGGATATGCTGTGCTTGTTGAACATGTCAGGTTATTTCTTTCATGAAGCTTGGAAACTTTGCAGCTAATATTTCCTCAAATACTCTTTTTGTCCCTTTTCCCTTCTCTTCTCCTTCTGGAACTCCCAAGACACATATATTGTTGCCTTTCATGTTATCATTCATCTCCCTGAGGCCCTGCTCATTTTTTTCCATTATTTTCTCTCTGTGTTCTTCTCTCTCTTCTATTTCAGCTGTTCTGTCTTCTGTAACCCTTATTCTTTCTTCTATCACTTCAAGTCATCTGTTGTATGCCTCTAATGTGCTTGTTTGTTTGCTTTTGGGTACCAGGGCCAGGTTTTGAACCCAGGACTTCATATGTGGGAAGCCAGAGCTCAACCATTAGCCACATCAGCTCCCTGAGTTGTTTTCTGTTTGTTTGTTGTGTGTTGTTTGTATTTTTGTTTTTAGGAGGCTCCAGGAACTGAAACCGGGACCTCCCATGTGGGAAGCAGGCACTTAACTGCTTGAGCCATATCTGCTCACATCTAATGTGATTTTTAAAATTTTTATTTTATTTGTTACCCCCTCCCCATTGTTTGCACTTGCTGTCTGCTCTCTGTGTCTGTTCATTGGGTACTCTCTGTGTCTGCTCGTCTTCATTGCTTTTTGTTTTTTTTTAGGAGTCACCAGGACCTGAACCCAGTACCTCCCATGTGGTAAGCAGGCACCCAACTGCTTGAGCCACATCTGCTTCTCTAATGTGTTTTTGATCTCACTTATCATGTCTTTCATTCCCATGAGCTCTGTTGCTCTTCTCTTCAGGTTTTCAAATTCTTCTTTGTGCTCAGTCACTGTCTTCTTGATGTCCTTTTTCTCTTTAATCATATTGTCTTTCAACTCATTAATTTGATTTTGGATATTTGGGTGCATCTCATTGAATAGTTGTCTCAAATCTTGTGTCTCTTCTGGGGCTTTGATATATTCCTTTTCTTGGGCCATTTCTTCCGTTTTCTTAGTATGGCAAGTAATTTTTTGCTGATGTCTAGGCATCTGATTAGGATGAAGATTTACTCAGATGCTCAATTTCTCTGTTTCATAAGGATTTAGTGACAAGAGGCTGCATGTTACTGCTGTTCTTTGATTCTTATTTCAACCTGTTCTGCATCTTTAGGATTGTGCCTTTTAGTTGCTCAAATCTGGCCCTGGACCCAGTAATGGGTTACAGATCTGCTTCCTAGGGTCTTGGGCAGGAAGGCTATTAAGACAGAAAAAAACTCTCTTTATTAATTTTAATTTCCTCACATGCAGTTCCTTTGTCTGCTAGCAGATGACACTCTTTGGAAGCCCACTCAGTTCAATGAGATTGGAGTGTGTTTGCAGCAACAGTGACCAGATTAATGTGATAGAGGATCCTTCCTGGAGGCTAAGAGCCTCATAATTCAAACTTTCTCTGAGGCTGTTCTCCAACATTTCCTGACAGCACCCTCCCTTTTCCCACATAGGAATTAAAATTCCACTCCCCTCTGCATCCTCAACAATTACTTGTGGATAGTAGAGAGGGAGATTGAGAGGTCAGATGTCTTTAGTTCCTTGCCAGCTCCCAAGGCAAACAATGGCATGGACCCACCAGCATGGAAGGGCTCCTGGGATATAGCAGACCAGATTTGTGGGTCAAAAGCTGAGTCAGCCTCAGGCTTTGCCCTTTTCTTTCCCCTTTCCTGGGGAGGTGGATACTGGGGGCCCCTCTGTCTGTAGCCACTGGCCCAGAGCCCTAAGAATTCAAAAGTGTCTATAGGGTGTGGGAGGATGCCAGTAGTTGCAGCTGCATCTTTTAACTCACAGTTTTCCCATTGCAATTATTTTCCTTTGCCCCTCTCTCTTCTGGGCAGTGTCAAGTCATCCCCTGGTGTTCTAAACCCTAGAAGATTTTTTTCCAGACCATTTTTGCTATTTTTCTGGGAGAGGAGAAAGTCCTGTCTTTCTAGTCTGCCATCTTCCCATATGTCATATCTGTCTTTCTGAGAGCATCCATTTATCATGCAGTACCTGGTCCAGTCAGAAGAGCCACTGCTTGAAACAAAGCAAAAATTTCCTTCATTATGCAATGTAATTGGAGCCAGGGAGCAAGGGACAACACCTCACCATGGAGAACATTCCTTCAGTGAAGTGAGGTATCATCAACTGTGGTGCATTCAATTGCATTCCCAGTTTGGATATCTCTTGTCCTTGGTCTGCACTCCATTGTGGATCCTTCGTAGCTAAGCTCCTTTCAAGATGTACCTTCCATTAAGGGTTGGAACCACTGAATCTGGTTGGACTTTAATCTGAATCCCTGGAGTCCTGTACAAGAAGTGTGAAAGTCAGAAGGGGAGCAGCCAGAAGCTGGAAGTCAGCAGAACCCATAGAAGATAGGAGAAGATGCTGCCATGTACCATGTGGCAGAAAAGTCGAGGGCCATGGCTCTCCAGCAGCCAGCCCTAGAGCTCCACAGTCTTCTGGGAGAAAGCAGTGCCTTGCTGATTTTGGACTTCTCCTAGCCTCAAAATCATGAGGCAATAAATTTCCATTGTTCAATCCAACCCATTGTATGGTATTCGTTTTAGCAGCCTGGAAACTAAAACACTAGCAAATATCATCTTGGCTTTGGTTGGCCTAATCCTTTTTCTTGGGAATGTTAATGTTTATATCTGTTTTTGGCTCTTGGTTCAGGTATTTACATAACCTTATCCTGTGTTAGCTAGAATAGTCAGAGTGCATACCATAGAGTACACAAGGTTTTAATGAATATGTAAAGAATTGCAAGTCAGTAAGGAAAAGAGAAACAGTTCAATAAAAAATATAGTCATAATATATAAGTAGACAATTACCAGACAAGGAAACAAATGGCCAGTAATTATCTGGAAAACCTACTAGTAATCAGGAACATGCCAATGAAAACAACAAAATGGTATCATTTCACACCCATTATGTTGCCAAAAATTAAAATCTGAAATACCAAGAATTGGTGGGTATGTGAGCAGACACGAACTTTCATTTATTGGTGGTGAGAACATAAATTTGTACAAACATTATGGAGAGAATTTGGCAATGTCTGGTAAAATTGAGAATTAAAAAATCTGTGATCCAGCAATTCCCCTTCCATGGAGCCACATGTGAAAAGTGGTTTACTGCAGCACAATTTGAATAATGAATGTGTTGGAAACAATGAAAATGTCCAACAGCAGAAGAATGGATAAATATGATGAACTGCTACTTAGTAATTAAAATGAATTAAATATATCAGTAGACAATAGCATGCATATAACTCTAAATGACACAATTGCATGGTAAAAGTAAGTAACAGAATTTTACATACAGCATTAAAACATTTATATAAAAATGTCACAAAACAAAATAATGTTGCCAGTGTATGTTGATATATATTATATATACATCACAAAAGTGTAGAAACACAGAGGGAAGACTGCAAACAAATGAAGCCAGTCATCCTCTGCTGACAGAGGAGAATAGAACAGTGAAAAGAACCAAGAGAACTTCTAACTCTAGCTATGAAGTTCCTTTTTAAAAATTTAAAAAAAAAATAGAAAAGGGCACAGTGTTAGCCTTTGCTAATTCCTGACAGGGAATTATGGTCTTTCCAATTGTCCTGCAGATCCATTCTTTGCCATCTGCTGCCAAGCCCCAGGAGGCTATCCTCCCTCCAGCACCTGCCTGCTCCCTGCTTTCCACAGGGTCCTCTGGCAGGTACCTACCCCCTGTCTTTGGGAATGCATGTCCTGGCAGTGGGCCTCTTGCAAGATCTCTTGCTGGCTTCTGATCCCTGCCCCTCCCCTTGCCACTTTCCCCCAACCTCAGAATGCAGAGAGCTACTGTGACTTTCCTGTACCTTGGTTCTGCTTTGCCAACATTTCCTGTCAGGACCCTTACAAAATAAGAGTATCAACGTGCTTCTCATGGCATTCTCAGAAATCTTTGTATATTAAAAACAATACCAAAAGAAAAAAAAAGAGAGAGAGAAAAAGAAATGCAAAGAAAAATAAGTAGCAGAGAAGCAAGGAGTTGAGAAGGAAGAGGTTAAAAAGTATGAAAACCTTCTCTAGAAACAGCATGCCTTGAGGGACTGGACTGTATTTGAAGTGGTGCCTCATGTGGCACTGAGGCCGTACCTGAACCTGATGACCTGGACGCCTTCATCCCCACATGCTCCTCAGCTTGACTTGTGACAGGTTTTGCTTCAGCTGGTCACTCTACTTTTTGGCTTTGCTTGGCAAGTGCCTGAGTTTTGCGCTGTCCACCGTTGAGTTGGAGGGTGGCAGTGAGTGCCTGAGGTTCTGTGCTGTCCACCATTGAGTCTGAGGGTGGCAGTGAGCACCCAAGCTCTGGACTGTCCACTGTTGAGTCTGAGGGTTGAAGAGAACACTGAAGTTTCTGTGCTGTCTCCTGCTGAATCCAAGGTGGTGATGAGCGCCTGAGTTTCCATGTTGTCTGCTGTTGAGTCTGAGGGTGGCGGCGAGCACCTGAGCTTCTGCACCATCCACCATTGAGTCCAGGGAGGCAGAGGTTCCTCAGAGGCTGTCCCTGCTCACAGGAACTCTGCCGGCTGGCAGTGAAGCGCTGGGAATGGCCATTTCAGTGGAAAGCTGCCCCTGAAAATACAGGTTCTCCCAGGCCTCGGAGAACAGATGCTTCTGTGGAGAAATGTGTTGGGGACCTTCACGGTAGCACACATATTATGCACCTTATCAGCAACACCGGTGACATGTAACATGGCTGCCAGGGCTGATACAAGAACAGCTTAAGCTATTGTTAGCCTTCTTCAAGGAAGTTAAGAGAGTTCACGCCAGAAGCATCCCCTTCGCGCCAAAAGCATTTCTGCCACCTACCCTAGCAACAGCAGCCTCCAATCCCAAACCGCCACCCATCCTTAGGTCCACCAATCCTCACCCTCTTCCTTCAGAGTATATATACCCTGCCTCTTCAATAAACCTTTGTAGCTTGATCAGAATCCTGTCTTGCTGTTGTTCTTCGTGTCTCTTGTCCCATACCATTCTCTCTTCACAGGACCTGATCCCCCAGTTGATTGTCCCGTGGGACGGGACAAATGGCGCCCAACGTGGGGTGCTTGGCTTTGTGAAGGAGAGAATGCCGCACTCAAAAAGGGAGGCCTCCCACTCACCGTGTCAGGAATCGCCGCGAGGGACTCGCTCGTGAGACAGATTCATTTAGCAATTTATCAGTGCCGGCAAAAGGAAGAAAACAAAGAGAAGAAAAAGAAAAAGGTAAGCCCCCACCCCCATCATGGGACAAGCAATCTCCAAGCAGGAATTATATATTCAACAGGTGAAACAATCGCTCAAGGCGTGAGGAACTAGAGTTAGAAAAAAGGATCTTGAATATTTTTTTAATTTTCTGTTAAAAACCTGCCCTTGGTTCCCACAGGAAGGTACTATAGATCAGAAATGCTGGTTAAGGGTCGGAGATTGTCTAAGGGACTACTACCGAACCTTTGGTCCTGAAAGGGTCCCTGTCACCACTTTCACGTACTGGAACCTTACTAATGAAATTCTAAAAATCCATTCTTCAGCCTCTGATATTCAAAAACTCTGCAGAGAAGGGGAAGAAGCTCTTAAAGAGCACTCCTGTTCCCATCCTGCTTCTGAAAGCAACTCTGTAGTTATTGATATACCTGAGGTTTCCGATAAACCTCTTATCAACATGTCCAGAGAACCGTTAAATAAGGAGCCCAGTGAAGATAGACCAGACACCCCTATCTGTCAGAGGCCAGACACCCCTAACAGTCAGAGGCCAGGCACCCCTGTCAGTCAGGTTGCCGCATTGCCTGACCAGCGTAAAAAGAACCTAGATGATAGCAGACCGAACACCCCTATCAACCTTCCTCCATTTTGGCCACCGCCCTATGCCCCTGCTCTCTCACAACCGTCATGCCCTCAATAATATTGTGTCACAGCCTTATCCCAGTTTCACGATCAAGAAGAAGCCACGGAAAACCTCTGGCTACACGCCGATAACTTCAGGGAAGCCTTTAACCAAGAGCGCTTACGGGCTGCTAACTTGCTCACTGACCTTCAGTCGGCAACTCAAAGTATCACAGCCCTTGCGCTCCCAGAAAATGCCCCCTCATCACGCCCTCACTGCACTCACCACACCTATGCCTTCCCAGTTACACGTAGTCAGATTTGGCCATCTTCTACTGATTCTCAAAATGGCACCGCTGACTCCCAAAATGGCGGAGGTGCCGATTCTCAAAATGGCGGCTCCAGCAGCGAAAGCGAGGAAGAGAATAGGACCGAGGCTGGTGACTCTAGCGAGGATGAGCTAGGAGACAATCCCACCTCTAAAGCAAAATATAAAAAACTTAGTCTAAAATATTTAGAAAAGCTAAAAAAGGCAGTGAACGATTATGGTGCTACTGCCCCTTTCACGATCGCCTTGCTAGAAAGCCTTAGTGAAAAAGAACTCATTCCTAACGATTGGTCACACCTAGCCAGAGCAGCCCTGCCCAGCGGCGATTTTTTATTATGGAAGTCAGATTATGAAGAGCATTGTAAAAAATATGCTACACGCAATGCTTGAAAAACCGCTTCCAAGGAATGGACGCTGAACAAATTCTTAGGTCAAAGCCCCTACCATCAGAATATTAAGCAAGCACAGTTCCCCCAGGGTCTCCTTGCGCAAGTACAAACGGCTGCCCTTAGGGCTTGGAAAAAGCTTCCGCAAAAAGGATCCACCACTTCTTCTCTGGCCATACTTAGACAGGGACCCGATGAACCGCATAGTGACTTCCTCAGCCGCCTGCAAAGCATGGCTGAGCACCTATTTGGGGCTAGCGAAAATGAAAGTGACTTTATTAAACACTTAGCCTATGAAAACGCTAACGCTACCTGCCAGGCAGCCATTCGCCCTTTCCGCGATACCGATCTTAATAACTATATAAAACTCTGTTCCAGCATTGGGCCCATTCAAACATTAGGAATAGCTATCAGTGCCGCCCTTCAAAATTTTGCGGTAAAACCAAAATCTCCAACGTGTTATAACTGCAAACAACCCGGTCATTTTTCAAAAAATTGCCCTGCGCCACGAATCCAATCTCCCTCACCCACTGTCAATAAACCCCTGTTACCACCATCTATTTGTCCCCGCTGCAAAAAAGGGTTCCATTGGGCATCTGAATGTCATTCTAGAGCAGACATAAACGGCCAACCCCTAAAACCCAAGCCCCAGGGAAACTCCAAATGGGGCCGGCCCCAGGCCCCACCCCAGACAAACCCAGGGGCAATACGGTTTGTCCAGCAATCCCCAACCACAGTACCTGCACTCCCGACCATAAACCATGTTGCCGCATCTCAGACTTATGGAGGGCAACAGCAGGGAGTGCAGGATTGGACCTCTATGCCACCTCCGAATCAATATTAACCCCAGAAAACAGTCCTCTCCTCATACCAATGGGAGTTTATGGACCGCTGCCCCCAAATACTTTCAGCTTCATTTTGGGAAGAGCTAGTGCCACCCTACGTGGAGTCCAAATAGTTCCAGGGATACTAGATAATGATTTCAAGGGTGAAATACAAATAATTGCAGCCACCGCAAATAACCTTATTCCTATTTCTCCAGGCACTCGAATAGCACAACTTGTAATACTCCCCCTTCAACACATTAACTCAAATTTCAAAAACCTCCAACACCCTGCAAAGGGGCCTGGGTTTTCCGATGCCTTTTGGGCACAGCCGATATCCCATAATCGACCCACCTTAAAACTTAAACTAAATGGTAAACCTTTTGAAGGGATCTTAGATACAGGAGCTGATG
>JAQZBX010059330.1:0-17542 GCA_029593785.1 Cabassous unicinctus | reverse complement strand
CTACTTATTTTTAATTTTCTTATGTGCACTTCCTTGGTCTGCCAGGAGATGGCGCTCGTTGGCAGCTCTTAATTCAATGCTTGGTCGGACTGTATTTGTTGTGACACAGACCAGATCAATGTGATAGAGCTTTCTGTCTGGGGGCTAAGAGTCTTGTAATTTAAACTTTTGGAGACAGTTCTCCAGTCTTCTTTGGCAGCCTCCTCCCTTTTCCCAGCTGGGAAATATTTCCTCTCCCCTCTGAATCCTCGACAATCAGTCCCTGTTAGTAGTGGAGGAGATTGGGAGGCTTGTATATCTTTAGCCCCTTGCAGGCTCCAAGGCAAACAATGGCGCAGCCCCACCCGGCCTGGACTGGCTCTTGGGACAGGGCAGACCAAACCTGCGAGTCAAAAGCAGGGTCAGCCCCAGGCTCTCTCTCCCCTCTCCTGTGGAGTCCTCAACAATTAGTCCAGGCTAGAAGAGAGGGAGATTGCGAGGGTCAGATTTCTCCAGTCCTTCCTGGGTTCCCAGGGCAAACTGCCGTGTGGAAGGGTCCGTGGGGCTCCGCAGCCCAAATTTGCGGGTCAGAACCTGAGTCAGCCTAAGGCTGTGTCCCTCTCTCTCCCCTTTCCGGGAGTGGTAGATCCCTGGGGCCCCCTTTGCTGTAGTTGCAGGCCCAGAGGCCCGAGAATTCTAAAGAGTGTGGGGGAGGGTGCCGGCAGCAGCCACCACTGCTGATTAAAACTCACGGTTCTGGTTCTGTCGTCGCGATTTCTCTCTTTTGTCCCTCTCTCCTCTGGGTGGTGTGCAGCCTTTCCCTGCTGTCCTAAACCCTAGAAGATCTATTTTGGGTCTGTTTCAGCCTGTTCTCTAGCTATTTTTCTGGAGAAGAGATTCCTGTGTGTTACTAGTCAGCCATCTTCCCGGAAGTCCATTTGCTGTTTTTATTGTTTATATTTTACACATTTTCATGTGTCATTTCACAGTTAGGAAAATATTTGACATACGCACATGGATCAATAGGTAACTCGGTCAGTTTTAGAATTATAATTAAAACTTTGTGCAAGAAAACCCCATTTAAAATAACCAAAATTGAAAAGAAATATAGGGACTGTGGAAAGATGGCAGAGAGGATTGTGGGAAGATGGTGGAATACGAAGCTCTAGATTTCAGTCTTCCACCAGAACAACTATTAAACATGCAATCACTGTCTGAAACAATTATTTTGAAACCCCAGAGGCCAGTAGAACACTGTACATCATCCAGGAAGAGCGGGAATAAAAGGCTGGTAAATTACGTAAAGAATTATCCTCTCTGCATGGTGGCTACCTTTCTCTCACATGGCCGGATCAAATATGGCAGCTTCCTTTATCTGTGTCTATGTGTCTCTGTGTCTTCATTTATATCAGACCCAGCAAGGGGGCAGAGACTCAACCTGAGCCATGCCTCACTGACACAGTCCAACCAAAAGCCCTAAAGTGATCTTATCAAGTAATTTAATCAAAGTTCCCTCAACTAGATTTAACACAATCAAAGGGTATCACACCCACAGGAATAGATAAGTTTAAAAACATAATCTTTCTCTTTTTGGGATTCATGAAATAATTTAAAACTGTCACAGACACCATCAAGCACATCAATATACTCATTATGGAAGTCCCAGAAGGAGAAGAAAGAAAGTGGCAGAAGGAATATTCAAAGAAATAATGACAGAGAACTCCCCAAACTTAGCAAAAGGCATGAATGTGCACATCCAAGAAGCCCAGAGAACACCAAACATGATAAACATGAAGAAAAATGCACCCTGTCACATATTGAGCACGCTATCAAATGCAAAGGACAAGGAGAGAGTTCTGAGACCTGCAAGAGAAAAGCAATGTGTTACTTACAAGGGAGTCCCAATTAGATTGAATTCTGTTTTCTAATCAGAAACCTGAAGGCAAGAAGGCAGTGGGTTGAAATACTTAAAGTGCTGAAAGAAAACAGCTACTAGCCAAGAATTTTATAGCTTGTGAGACTTTCTTTCAAAAATGAGTGAGAGAATAAGACATTCCAGATAAACAAAAGCTGAGGGAGTTCATCACCACTAGACCTGACCTATAAGCAATGCTAAAGGGAGGTCTTCACACTGAAAGGAAAGGCCACTAGACAGTGATGAAAAGCAGGATAAAGAAATAAAGATCTTGGGTAAAGGAAACCTGGCATATGGGCCAAGATACAGAACCAGAAGAGAGGACTCTAAGAACCAGGAGCTCCAGGATCTAGAAATAGCAGAACTGATAAGCTGAGGATGACCTAAAGGAATTTTGGAAACAAATTACAGATGCCCAAAGACTTGTTACACAATTCTAGAATGGAATTTTACATTTAACTCAGTGGGCAATAGAAAGATTCCTTAGGCCCCAGCCCTTGGATGGGACACCTTAAGGATTTCATGGATCCATCTGGTATAAGTCCCCTCATTCTTCATTTAGTCCCCTCCAAGTAGATAAAGTACAAGAATTGTCCATGGCTTGACTGGGACTCCAACAACTCTCCTAGGATCTACTATATTTCTCCATCCTGAGTAATCCAGTCTGGACATTGGATGAAATACCACTGGCACCAAATCACACTCTATGGTTCTCCTCTGACTATGCTTTCTCTGTATTCCACGTGGCCTTCTCTTCATTAGCTCAATCAATAAATAAGGCGCTTTAAAAAAAAAAATGCAGCACACATATATTTATATACAATGTTTTCAGAGACTTGCAATGTCATGGAAAATTGTTATCTTTAAAATGTGAAAAATTTAAAGCAGAAAACAAAAATATGGGTGGATCTCATAAAGAACCTGCAGGGGAATCATGGGCAGAAACCATAGAAGAATGCTAACAGTGGCTGTCCCTGACGTCGTGGTTTCCTTCTTTCATTAATATCTGGGGAGGGAGAGAACAAGAGGGCCAGTTTTCCCTCTGTTTACACACATCTGGCCTTAATTTTGATTCTTGAGAACCAGAGCAGTGGAAGCAAAAGGACGGGTAAATTAAGGTAGGGGCTGAAATTACCTATCTGAAAACACATTAAAATGTACATTTAAATCATTGCCATTTAGAGGGGGAAACTTAATATTTTCTAAGGCCTTTCAAAATTAGGGAAGAGGACTAACACAACCAAGAAAAAGGCAAAAGCTGATAATGCTTGGCTACTGCCACATCTCTTAATTACATCAAAACCCACATCTGATATATGAGGGGTTTTGTACAATATCCTTGAGCTGGAAACCACAGATTTTAATCTCCAATTTATTCCAGAATAAAAATTCAGACCACAGGCAACATACTTTACGTGACTTTAAATATATATTATTAGCTAACAATGGGAAAACTTTACATTGCCTATTTGAGTCCACACAAATTGTCGTCACTCTCCCTCTCCTTCCCATAAGCAGATCTCTAGCTGGAGAACAATACAAAATATCAGGAGAGAACTTACAGTTTATTCTATCCAAAGTTCCTCTGATCTTTAAAGGAATGATTTTTGCAGTGCTTTCCAAATTCACAGCAGACATGATATATAAACATCAAATCATCAAAGACAGTTCAAGAGAGAACTTCCCTTCTAGAAACATTGCAAGCTAAAACTAAAAATTTCAACACCTGCAAATAATAAACTTCAAAGAGGACCCCAAACCATCCTAGCATTTATCATTGGTGTGTATAAGTGTGTGTGTATGTATTTGGTTTTAATACTCAATCAGCCAATTATAATGTAACTAATCTTATTTTACCCTCAGATTCTTGTATAGTGTTCTGAAACTGTATTATGTCCATTCATAAAATTTATAGCATCTCACAATTGGAAGGAAACTCCAGAGGTCACTTAGTTCTACCTCTCATCCAATGCTTTTATGCCCTTTGCATTCTCCAGTACCTGCTGGAGTACTTCCAGAGATAGGAAACTCACTACCTTACAAGGCCAGATGTGAAGCCCTTGGACACCTCACAAGCTAGAAATTCTCCCTGAAATGTAGTCAAATCATACTGACAGAAAATCCCATCCATGGGACCCAGCTGCTGTTCTGTAACCAAATTGAATCTTAGCTTTCAAACACTCAAAGGTTTATGAGGCAGGTAAAGATAGCGATCGGTCATGTTTTAGTTTGTCAAAGGGCTGCCAATGCAAAATACCAAAAATGTGTTGTCTTTTATAAAGGGAATTTATTTGGGGTAAAAGCTTATAGCTCCAAGGCTGTGAAAACTGAGGCACCATCAGAGATGCTTTCTCACTGAAGTCAGTCACCACATGCACCAAAAGCAAAATGGCCACTGATCTCTCCACATGTTTGAACTCAGCTGAGAGCAACGAGGTATAGGGCTTGTCTCTTTCCAGGCCTCCTATATCAGTCTCGGCTGTTCTGCTTTCTTCCCAAGTTCAGCTGTGAGCTCCCAGGCATATAGCAGGGCTCGTCTCCTCTTGAGCTGCTCCATGGGCCCAGCCTCTTGGGGCTTCGTGCCTAAGCAGTCCTCTAGTATTCTCTCTTACATGGCAGGATCAAACATGCCGGCTTCCTTTGCCTGTGTCTGTCCTCTTTCTGTGTCTCTGGGTTTCTATCAGACCCAGCAATGGGGTGGAGACTCAACCTAAGTCATGCCTCGCTGACATCATCTGATCAAAAGCCCTAAATCGATCTTATCAAGTATTTTAATCAAAGGACTCTCAACCACATTTAATGCAATCAAAGGGTATCACACCCACACGAATAATTAGTTTAAAAGCATAATCTTTCTCTTTTTGTGATTCTTAAAAGAATTTCAAACTGTTACAGTTCACCTATGTAATTCTTTCTTCTTTCTTATAATTCCTATTTTACAGATACTTTCCAATTCCTTTCCACTCTCCACTGAGGACACTCAGATTACTTATTGTATTCTGAAAGGATGGCCCCTGCAACATGATGTAGTGGCCTTATTGGGAAGTTCTGGGGGGTTCTGTCCAGTCCAGAATATGCCCAAACCAACATCTCACTTGCTCTCATTTTAACTTTCAGATAAAGTATGAGATGTTTAGAGAACACAACATAATGAAATAAAAGCTATAGTTTGATATAACAGTCATATTCAATGGGTTCATCTTTGAAAAATTCTATTACTATTAGACTGAAAATTACAAAAATGGAAGTCCCAAAATCTACTGTTTCTCAAAGAAAAGGTGGCCCACCAGTAATTTGTTGAATATGTAGTCCTAGAACCTTCCCAGATTTCCTAAATCAGAATCTTTGTGGGTGGGCTCAGGACTCTGCATTTCTGGTGGTGTACAGTAAAATGTGAGAAACAATACCTTACTCCATGCTTGCCAGACTTTTGTTGCTTTAACAAACACAAATATAACACACACATGCTCTCATGTTCACTCTTAATCTCCTGGCAGTCTCCAAAAGCAGATGAAATGACTAGTTCAACATGGCATTGGTTTTAATTGGTGGCAAAGCTAGAATTGAAGCCAGGCCCTGGTGATCACAACTTTGAGCTCCAGTCCAAGGTTATACCCTAAAAAGAGAACAGTATCTGAGATGTGGTGGGAGGATGAGAGGGACAGGGTATTGAAATGCGGCTGAAATTGGAGAAATGAATAGGCTAAAGTAATTATTCACTAATTTTAGAACTTGATCTGGGAGATCTGTGGTAAAAAGCTTAAATTTGGAGGAACCTGCCAAAAGAGAGGAGAGGAAAGGGAAAGTGAGGGAAGAGAAAGAAAAAAGAAAGAAAGGAAAACCCCAAGCAATTGAGAAGGGGAATTCCTGTGACTGCACAGGACAAACCAATTGGATTCAGCCTGTAACTCTATTGTAAGTTCTGAAGTCTCACTCTTAGAATTTCAGTTTTCAAATTTTCTCATGTTCATATTAAGACTTATGTGATTTAGAAAACGTTCTTCCCAAATAATCAAAGTAGTTGATATCTGCTTCTGCTGCAACAACAAAATCAAGGGTCATTTCTACATTCTGGAACGAAGATCAAATTTGTTTCCTCATATAATAAGGAGAAAATCCTAACACTGAACACAAAATGTATTCATATAATTCCTTCCATTGTTTTGAGCTCTAGTTTTAAAAATTATACCTCATTCCAGTTCCAAATACAGATGCATACTGCAGACAAAACATCCTACCACAAAATTAAATCTGAAAATGTCTAGGACCAACAAATCCACAATAAAGAGGTTAAACTCCAAACCTCAAATGGCAAATGTAATGACCATGACCCTTATCATGCGGTAAAAGAAGAATCTAATTAATGTTACCTTAAAAAGAACTTAAGTAACTCCTCTCCTTCCTGTTATAATTATCCATTACAGGCCTCAGAAGCCAACTCCTTGGTGAAGATAAATCAGTGATATATAGAAAAGCATTTTCTGGCCAATGCACTCTTGTGGCCTCTGTGAACTCTATAAAACATGTATTAATGGCTTCCAAAGGCATTTAAAGAGGCTACAATCTGTCAAACATTTACAATTATAATAGGATCAATAAAAATGAAATTGTTAAATCGTCACTTTCTAGGTTGCTCTATTCTTCTGATTCTGGACCCAAAAAAAGATAAAAACAAACAGTGACTCAAAAAATGCCATTTTGTTCAATCGCGAGACTGGAAAGAACCTTAAAGGTTAAGCAGTAAATTCCCCTGACCCTCCATCTCCTCCTCATCAAGGAAGGGCAATTTCAACACACCCACAGTCTGGCCTCTCAGTTATTTCCTCAAGCGACCACTCCACTTTAGCCCCCTCATCACCCAGAACTGCCCCATGACACTTCAAAATCCCCTTCTCTTACTGAACAGCTGTTTGTAGTCACACACACCATATCTGCCCTTGAACGTCAAATGATCCTGCTTCCTGCACCCTCCGCTCTTCCTGCTCATCAGCCTTATCCAGCCTTTGTTGTTGCTTTTTTAATAAAATTTTATTGAAGTATATCATTCATACATGAACATCCATAAACAATAGGTATAGTAAAAGTTGTGAACTTACCAAACAAGCATGCATATCATGCAGGGCTCCCATACATCACCCCACCAACACCACCTTGCATTGTTGTGAAACATTTGTTACAAACTATGAAAGTGCATCATCCAAATACTACTACTACCTATAGCTCAAATCTTACATTTTGTGTATTTTCCCCAACCCACTCAATTATTAACAGCCTGTATTAATATCATACATTTGTTAGAGTTCATGAGAGAACATTCTCATATTTGTCCTGTTAACCACAGTTTATATTCCACCACTGGATTCCCTGTGTTATAAAACACCATGTTTTGTAAAATCCATTCAAAGTGTCTACTTAGTGGCTGTCATCATCTCAGTCAATTTTAGAAGCTTTTCATTACTCCAAAAGGAAAAATCCCATACCGCTCTATTGTTGTCTCTTAGAATTGATATGATACCTTCTTTGCCATTTCTGCAAAAATGTTACAATATTACTTTTAACTCTCATCCGTAAGTTATATTAGTTATAATTTTCCTGTGTATATTTTAACAATTTTTAAATGAAGAACATTCTCATATTTATACTATTACCCACAGTCTTCATCCACCAATGAAATCACTGTTATACGTACCCTAGATTATTCTCTAGTTTCTTTTCAATTGATATTTACGTCCACAGACTACCCCTTTTAGCTGCAATCTCTTTTTTCTTAATAATTTTTTAAATGTGCACACTAAATGTCATGGTCCATCCCCTAAACTCCCACCCTTCTCACCCCACCTCCAATTCTTTTCTGCCAATCTGTCCTTTAACCCTGATCCTAACTACCCCAAACTCTATCTGTGGATTCCAGAGTCCCTGGAGTAAACTGTAGGACAAGGTAAGGGTATCATCACTAATCAATGCATTCTAAACTCAACTGAGCCCACAGTAACAGCCATTAATGCTTTTATTTCTTTCTGACAGCAATTCTTCCAAGCCTTTAATCTCCTCTAAGAAACTCCATCATCTTCATGTCGATCATGGAGAAATCAGTAGACAACAGGCAAGAAGTCCCTCCAAGTTCCATCCCTCTCCCTCCTGCTCATCTCTGCCACCTACCACTTGAATGATCTTTCAAATAACTTCTCTTGCTCACCCATCACACTCACCCTTAATCAGTCCTCTCAACATCCAAGGTTACCCAACATTAGAATCCCCTAGCGACTGCCCCGGCCTCTCCCTGAAAAGCTGATTCCGTTTGTCTGAAATGAGGCCCATGCACTAGGTGTGTTTTAAAAGCTCCCCCAGTTGATTCCTCAAATAATCTAAGGTTAGGAATCATTGGCTGTATTACTCAGGGTTCTCTAGGGAAACAGAACTGATGGGATATATATCTATAGAGAGAGAGACAGACAGATAATGTAAATATTATGAGATTTTTATAAGAATTCTGTAGGACAGGCTGCAAGCTGGGAACTCCGATGGTTTTTTATCAATTCTCCAGGAGAAGCTGGCTGGCAAAAGTAGAAATGGACATTCTCTCCTCCCACTGCTGAAATCATCACTTCTCCTTTTAAGGGCTTCGCCTTTAAACAAGGAGAGCTTCTCAGTCGATGGTAGATGTAATCAGCCATTGAGGCAATGAACTTACTGATGATTTAAATCCACGAAATATCCTCACAGTAACAATTAAGCCACTGCTTGCTTGACTGAAAAACTGGACACCATAAACTGGCCAAGTTGACACATGAACTTAACCATCACAGCCCACTCTTTGTCAACCAGGCAGCCAAACTTATCTCCTTAAACCATACTTAATCTCTAAACAAAAAACAATAAATCATATTTTTACCTAGCAATACTCGACTGTTCTGCATACAACTGGAAACTCACTAACTCTCCCCAGAACAGGGTGCAAGCCCTTGGGTAATATTCACTCTTAAACATGATTTTATCCTATGACTTAAATAGTATCACATAAAGCTAAGACAAGTTCTCTCATACGATAAGGGGATAAGAGGATGTTAGAAAACAAGGGTATTTGTTTTATGTACATATATAAACATATCCCTAACATATCAAGGAAGAAATATTCACAACGATTACAGTCCTTGTTTCTATTACTGATCATGTGGTCGTCGTTCATATATATCACTACCTTCTTCCACTAGCTCTTCTATGTTCCTAATACCCTCAGCAAACACCTTAGCTGACCATAGTTCTTTACCTGGTGTGGTGACCCAAACCTTCATTCCGGAAGTTTCTGGGCCATAGGTAGTCCTGCCGGGATTGGGTTGTTGCAGTTTTCCATTGATTTTACCCACAGAACATAGTAGTACTAAGAGATGCCCTAGGCATTTCCTGTATTCCAGGCAAACTCTTCTTTACCTCCATTGTGCAGCTACAGTTCTATTTCCCCTTGATAGGATCAATCACCCCAGCCAATACAGTAATTCTCTTCTTTGCCTGTTGATTCAGAGTCACAAGGAGCCCAAAGGGTCAGGTGGCAGTCTTAACTTCAAGTTCAAAAGAATCATTGTTGTATCTCCTGGTGGAAGCACTCCTTTTGGAACTAATAGCTGTAGACAAGCAGAGCTAAGGTTGCAGGCACAGGAAGAAAAAAATTTCCTAGTGGATCACTAGGGGTATTAGTGAGTGGTGCCACTCCCATTTCCACCCCTTGATTCCTGGCTATGGGAGAAAGAGCACCGTAGAGAGGAAGCTGACTTAGAGCATACACAGACTCCTGGAGAACATTGCTGCAGCCCTGCAAGGTATTGCCACCTAGTTGATGCAGTAAAATTAAGTCTTCAAAAGAGCATTCCACTGTTCTATCAATCTAGCTGCCTCAGGACAATGGGGAACATGGTAAGACCAATGAATTCCATGAACATGTGCTCATTCCCACACACCATTTGCCCTGAATTGACCAGAAGCAATGCTGTGTGGAATGCCATGGCAGTGGATAAGGCATTCTCTACAGATGGTAGTTTTGTCAGAGCATTATGTGCAGGAAAGGCAAACCCAAATCCAGTGTATGTGTCTATTCTAGTTAGAACAAAATGCTGCCCCTTCCATGAAGGAAGTGGTCCCAATGTAATCACCCTGCTGCCAGGTAGCAGTCTGATTACCTAGAGAATGGTGCCATATTGGAGGCTGAGTGTTGGTCTCTGCTGCTGGCAGTTTGAGCACTCAGCAGTGGCTGTAGCCAGGCAGGCCCTGATGACTGGAAGTCCATAGTGCTGAGCCCATGCATAACCTCCATCCCTACCACGATGGCCACTTTGTTCATGAGCCCATTGGGAACTGACAGGAGTGGCTGGGAAAAGAGGCTGGCTGCAATCCACAGAACAGGTCATCTTATCCACTTTATTAATATCATCCTCTGCTGAGACAGAAAGGGAGTAGAGGGTGGTGAGCTGATGCTCAATATGGGGGAAATCTATGATAAGGTGGAAGGGGGTGAGTGGGCAGTGGATGGGGGAGATAGTGGTCCAGGGATGTGATTGTGTTTGATGGTGCTGAAATGTGAGGGCGAGTAGGTGGGGGGTTAGGTTCTACTATCCACAGAACTAGGAGAAGGAACAGGTGGACTCTGTGAATTTGTAAATCTGTGATTAAAACTACAATGGTGGGAATGTTCCTTCGGCAAATATGGCAGGGGAGGGTTACTGGTGCAGGACGTTGAAGGTGGGGGGATATGTGGGATAGGGCGCACCTGGTGCATGCTTCTGTGGAATATGAAAGTGTTCATCTTGTCATAGTGTGTTATATCAGGGTGGAGACCCACACAATAAACAAGAAATTATTAAACTCCCATCCTGGAGAGTTCTGCTATGTTCTCAGTTAGAGGGGCAACACTCTCTCGAGAACATAGGCAGTGCCTAATAAAAGAAAAGAGACCAATATGTCAAGCCTTCAATATCATTGCATGTAACTATGAACCTTAATTCTTCAAAAATTGAAACTTATGGCTACCATAGGTTCTGAGAGGAGGGGGAGAGAAGAACAGAATAAATGGAACATAGGGCATTTTTAGGGCATTGGAATTGTTCTGCATGATGTTGCAATAATGGATAGAGGCTGTATTAGTCAGTCAGAGGGGTGCTGATGCAAAATACCAGAAATTGGTTGGCTTTTATAATGGGTATTTGTTTGGGGTAGAAGCTTACAGTTACCAGGCCATAAAGCATAAGTTTCTTCCCTCACCAAAGTCCATTGCCACGTGTTGTGGCAAAATAGCTGCCAACGTCTGCCAAAAGTTCGGGTTTCTTGGGTTCCTCTCTTCCCAGGGCTTTCCTCTCTCCAGGCTTAGGCTTGCTTTGCTCCACAAGGCCAGCTATAGACTATCAAGCAAACGGCTCATCTCTTCCTGGGGCCTTTTCTCTTTCCTCACGACTAAGCTCCTCTGTGTGCTTGCTTCCCTGGGCTCCAGCATTAAAACTCAGCATCAGAACTCCAACTCAAAACTCCAACTAACTCCTCTGTTCTGCTGTGTAGTTTTATGTCCTCAACACTCAACATCCTGCTGATGTGGCCCAATCAAAGCCCTAATCATAACTTAATCACACCCAGAGGAACAGACCAGTTTACAAGCATAATCCAATATCTATTTTCGGAATTCATAACTATATAAAACTGCCATACAGGCCATTTTAAATTTTGTCAAAATCTATAAAATTATATGGTGCAAAATGTAAACCATTGACCATGGTTAGTAGCAATGCTTCAGTACTTGTACATCAACTGTAACAAATATACCATACACATGTAAAATATTATTAATGGGGGAGAGCTGGGGAGGGGGAGAGGCTGGGTATAGGGGAATCCCCTATATTTTTCTATGTGACTTTTCTGTAACCTAAAGCTTCTTTGAAGATAGAGAAAAAAATGAGACACTGGAGGAACATAAAGAAGAAATTTTCACTGTACATAAAAGATATCAGATCTTAAAGTGATGAAAGACACAATGAAAAAATTTTATTTTTTATTATTTTATTTTTTATTTTTGTATTTCATTATTATTATTATTATTTTATTTTTGGGCTCTGTTTTTGGGGAGGTTTTGGATTGCAGAAGGGTCAAGTAGGGAGGATCACTGGTGCAGGGTATCGGCGATGGGGGGATGTTTGGGGAGAGGTGTCCCTGGGGCGTGTCTTTACAACATATGAATATGTTCAAATGGTCATAGGGCACTGTCTCGGTGGGTGGAGACCCACACAATAACCGAAAGAATATTGAATTCCCATCATGGGAAGTCCTGCTATATTCTCTAATAGAGCAGGAAGAATCCCCTGAGTACATGAGCAGTGCCTAGTGAAAGAGGACAGACCATTAGCCAGGCCCTTGATATTGTATACTGATGAATCTTGTTCTTGTGAAATTGAAACTTAGCCTAGTGTTATATATTGCCCAAGAGTTACCTCCTTAAAGCCTCCTTTTGCTCAAATATGGTCTCTAACCAAACCCAGCATATAAACACACTACCTTCCCCCCAGCGTGGAATATGACGGCCAGGAACAAGCCTCCCTGGCACCGAGGGATTATTACCAAGCAACAACTAGCAATGCATTTGGAAAAAGACCTTGAACCAAAAGGGGGAAATATTAAAAACAAATGACTTTTTATGGCTAAGAGATTTCAAAATAAGATGGGAGGTCATTCCAGAGGTTATACTTATGAACGTCTCAGCAGGATCTCATTGACTGCCACTGTAAACAGTGCCTCAAACAGTGGGGATCCTGAGGGCTCTAGAGACATCTAGACACTATAGGCAGGGCACACAATCCCAGGAATTCAGCACCCTGTCAGTCAGCCTTACTTTGGAATATATGCATCCAAATGTAACAGAGTTAGACTCATTTATAATTTCCCTACATGAGGCTCTTCTGCCCCTTTTATTTGAACCTATAATTAGCACTACACTTGTAAAATATATGTCCCAGAGACTTAAATCTTTGGTCTGTTCATATGCCGGTTGAGCCCTGAATCTCAGCAGAGCTGCAACACCTACTCTCCATTTCATTCGACTTGTCCAGGACAACTAACAAAAGGATGATGACAGATAATGCCCAGCACAAAAAAACAGAGTATCCACAACTGCAAGCAAAATAATTTCATCCATCTGCCCCATGGGATCTAAGCTCTCTTGATCAGAAACAGAGTGAGAATCACCATCCCGAATTCCTCAAGATTGAGGAATGAACAAACTTAGAGGAGGAATGCAGTTATGGAATAAAGTAGACATTATTATTCTAGCAATGGAAGAACTTGTATCATTGATGTAAAGGCAGTGGCCACTAGAGGTTCTGAGGGGAGGGAAAGGGGAGAATAGGTATAACATAGGGCATTTTTGGGACATTGGAATTGTCCTGCAAAACACTGCAATGGATACAGGCCATCATACATTTTGTCAAAACCTATAAAATTGTGCAGTACAAAGTAAAAACTCTAATGCAAACTATAGACCATGTTGAATAGCAATGCTAAAGTACATGTTCATCAATTGTAACAAATGTGCCACACTTATGAAAGATGTTGTTAATGGGGTAAAGTGTGGGATGGGAAAGGGCTGGGGTACACAGGAATCCTCTATATTTTTGATGTAACATTTATATAATCGAAAGCTTCTTTAAAAATAAAATTAAAAATAAATCTTCCTCTGCTGAAGTCATGCTCTAGTGAGCATTCACATGGGACACAAATATTTTCATGTTTTTTGCCTACTCAAAAAGGTCTATCCACATACCTCTTCCCCAGACATCTTTGTCACCAATTTTCCAATCACGCTCCTTCCAAGTCCCTGACCATCCAGCCAAACAATTGGCGACATCCCATGAATCAGTATGCAAACACACCTATGGCCATTTCTGCTTCCAAGCAAAATGAACAACCATGTATATTACTCAGATTTCTGCCCACTGGGAGGATTTCCTCTTGCCACTGTCTTTTGGGACATCCCAGAAAGGGGCTGTAGTGCTCCAGCTATCCAGTTTCAGGTGGTACTTGCATATCGTGCAGAACCATCTGCAAACCAGGCCCGAGTTTTCTCTTCCTCAGTCAACTGATCATAAGGAACTCTCCAAGAAGCCATAGCTGTGGTCTGAGAAAAAGATGGTAATGTGGCAGGAGCAGTGGCCATGGGCATTTAGGTCACTTCCTCCTGCAGCTTATTTGTGCCTCCAGAACATGCACGAGTCCTATCTCATATATACCACTTCCACTTTATTGTAGAGTGCTGCCGTGCACACCCAATTTTATGACTTGGTGGGTCAAACAACATCCACTTCATGATAGGCAACCCATGCCCATGGTTAAGTGTTTGGTCTCTACCAAGGTCCAGTAGCAGGGCAAAAGCTGTTTCTCAAAAGGACAGTGGTTATCTACAGAGGATGACAAGGCTTTTTCCCAAAATCCTAAGGGTCTTCATTGTGATTCTCCTATAGGGGCCTGCCAAAGCTCCAGATAGCATCTCTATTTGCCACTTACACTTCCAGCACCATTGGATCTCCTAGATCATATGGCCCAAGTGGCAGAGAAGCTTGCACTGAGTAGCCACTTGGTAAATGGGCTGGATAATGGTACAGTTGAATTTACTTTTAATCTCAAAAACTTAAGCTTATAAATTCATTGTTTAAGCCAATCCATCGCACAGTATTTGCTTGAGCAGCCTGGGAAACTAAAACTCTGGCCAAGACAACATTATCTACCATGGTTGTTTTAACTACCAACCCTGGAGCTGCGTTCTCACATATCTAAATGCATGCTAGAACCACTACTGCCCCCACGCATAGGCCATCAGTATCTCGATATCTCAAACTAAACATGTACCCAACTCAACTTCTCCTTTCCATGCCCTCCTAATCTCTCCTACTTCTCCATCCTAGTCAATGGCAATCCCATCCCTGCATATTACTCCTCTTTCCCCAGGACCTACCATGTCCCTCTCCATTGCTAAGTTGTGCCAAGCCTTCCTCCTAAATATCTTTCACATAGATTTATTCTCTCCAACCCTTCTGTCACCACCTTTATCCAGTCACCCACCTATCATCCTCAAATATTCCAGTCCTTTCCCCCTGCAAGCATTCCTCTTAGCCGTATGGAGAATAATCTTCCAGCAACATAAATCTATCGTGCCAACATTCTGTTTTAAACCCTCCCATGGTTACCCACAGCCTGAAGTTCAGCATCCTCAAGCACAGCATAGTGAGTCTTCCGGCCACTTCCGCTTCACCTATGATCCACTTTGCTTATTAAGTTACAGAGCTTTGGATCTACTCAGAAACCCCCTAGCACAGAATGCTGATCCACACCATTATCTTTCACATGGACTGAGCTCTACATGGAATAACTTCCTGCGTCCAAACTGTATGCCTGGTAAATACAGATTCTTCCTTTGAGTCCCAGCCTCAGAATCACTCCCTCAGTGAAGGCTTTTATGGCCCTCCCCCCATAAAAGTTTGTGATTCAAACTTGTCTATGCTGCCTCTAAAACGTTTATACACTTTACCTACGCTGGCAGGTGCAAAAATGTCCCCAGGCACCAAGCAGATATCATAGATAAATGAAGTGCCTAGTAAAACAGACATTAAACTTGGATGATACAGAAATTATGCTCGCACTGGGACCAATCATATGGCCTCTCTGGCTAGAAGGCCTTGTCAAACTTTGTGCTGAAGAAAATGCATGGGGCGGGGGGGCAAATTCATTTAGCACCGAGGCTGCCAGTTTTACAAATTCTGGCCTAAGACACAGAGCACCCGGGCCTTAAGTGGGGCCTTCATTTCTCTTCCTTCTACTCCTTGAAGTAAAAAGACTCCTGAATGGGCCTATGGGTATTCCATTGGCCCAAACACCTGTGATCTGGTAAAGTACATGGGGCCACATATAACTGACCACAGGGAAAGGCTGCAGTGTCAGACTGAATAAACTTGAACTCACTCAGTTATTATCAATAATATTCATAGGCAGTACCCTGAAGTATCCAGTCCACCCATTCCATCCTTGGATAGAGCCAAGAGTCAGCAGAGACCCATCTGTCTGAACTGCCCTGCTTTGGCTCCCATAGAATTATTTTCTGAGATAGGCTGTGGCATTGTGCCATCAGCTTATACTGAGCAACACTATTACAAAAACAAAAAATTGTTGTAGCCATTGCAAGGACTGTGTTTGGAGATATTGCTCATTACATTAAAAACAACTAGCGTTTGAAGAGTCACAAGATAAAAGCCACTCTTCTCCCAGGATCATGAAGAACTCATAAGTCCTTCTCTCCACAGGTTCTGTGGATCAGACAGGTGATTGCGTCAACTACTAGGAAGGACTGGGAAATGTGTGCTCCTTTTCTAGACACGGCTAGAACCCTGACGTGTATACCCCCCACCCTGTAACTTCAGTCTCTGCTTTCTCTCCTTTGCATTCTCTTTCCCCAGTTTAGTCTTGTGCTTAATTAAATCTAATTAGCTTCAGTTGGGAAATTAACAAGTGACTGACTGCTGACACTGCATTTATCATGCAATATTTTAATTTATTTGGAGTTTTTTTTAAGAGAGGTCCTCCATCTTACTCATCTTTATAACCCCAGTGATCACTAATTGGGTGTCAAATTGAATTGTATTACATGTGATCACTTCCACTAATGGTGAAATGGTCAATTAACTACCTTTTAAGGGAGCTCACGTCATTTCCCCATAAGCGATATAAAGCACAAAAGTGGTCCCTGACTGCAACACCAATAGAATCTAGAAGAAAATAAAGCTTACAGGGATTAACATGAGGAATAACTACACACTGAACAGGCACAGGTAGAAATACGATTTAGTTTTTAATTCCTTGTTACCCATTTTTAGAGCGCTGGTTCCATTGTCTAGTAGTTATAACCAGCTATTTCGCAGAAGCACACTAACCAGGAATATTCCACCATCAGCTGGTGCAGGGAATGTAGTAAAAAACAAAACTTTGCTTGACACAGTAAACCCTGGGCACTCACGGCGCATAGGACCAAGGGACCCTCAGAGACGAGGTTCTCCGCTATAGTGCAAAACTGTGGACGAGTAGGGCTATCACCACAACAGAAGCAATAACATACACCAGTGAGGTCTGGGCAGTTTCACTGGCGGCACTCAGGACCGGTTTTCATTAGAGCTTGCCACTGCTCTAGTCATTTTTCAAGTTCTACAAATGCACGTTTCACTCACAATAATTTCTGTCTTTAAATCCTTTCTCATACTCTGCTGGTAGGAATATGAATTATTACCATTGTTTTGGAAATCAATTTAATCATTTCTATCACTAGCCATAAACGCTATCCCTGCCTTTGGAGGCAACAGAATCATCTGAAATGCAGAAGAAGCCTTGCAGACAAAGGTGTTCACTGCAGCGAGGCATGGTCACTGAGCAGAGTGAAGGTATTCTAGTAAGAGAAAGGGCAGGGTGCTGATTACACCCGGAAAGACTTCAACTACAGAAAATGAAAAAGGAAAGTATCAGAAGGAAATATCCCATAAAGTTTCCAACGGCTATTTCTAGGTGGTGGCATTTTGGCTACTTTTCTTCTTCTTTATATTTTTCTTTGTTGTCTACAATGAGCACATACTACTTTTTTTTTTT
>JAQZBX010059329.1:0-17542 GCA_029593785.1 Cabassous unicinctus | reverse complement strand
GGCTGGCTCAGAGCCCACCCTGTGACTCAGTCACAGAGCCGACTGCAGGCCTCAATTCTGAAAGGGCATTAAGTACCTTGTGAGGCTCTAGTAAAGCACTAGGGTCAGGAAACTGACCCTGTATTCTCTTCTTTTGTGATTCAACCCCAATTCTATGGAAGGAAGACAAGAAGGAGGAAAATACACCCTTGGCTTCCATCTCTGTTCCCAGTACTACATCTTTCACATCCCCTCAAAAAATAAATAAAATAAAGAAATAAAGCTGTCCTTGCTTAGCAGATCTCATTTACAGTATTCAAAGGTTAAAGATGTGAATACAATCTGTTTATGGAGGAAGATTCACATTAGATTTTGCTCTGGAACACAATTTTTATTAGTTATGCCACTGGATCAAGAAATATTCTTAATTTCTTGTTCTATTATTTTTAGAGGGCTTAGAAAGGCTTGAGCATGTGTATATGCAAAAAGGAAAAAGCCTGAAGAGAGAGTCTTAAGATTCTAGAGACAAATGCGCTCTGCAGAGGTAAACGGTGTAAGACACAGAGCTGTGGTAATGGCCGGAGAAGAGATCCCTTTCCACTGAGAGAGCAAGCAGGGAGGAGAGGCTCAGATGTGAAAAGTCAGGAATTTGACTTCCCATTCATTGGCTTCTAGTTTTTCCAGGTGGAGGCCACATCCTGGGCCTGGGCTGTGTTCATGACTGAGCTGCAAGCATTCAAGGGCACGATGGGTATGTCAGTGAAACAGACCCCAGAGCAGTATTAGTATCCAGTAGAGCTTTTCCTTTCAGTGAAACGATGAAGGAGAAGGAGGTTTTGTGTGATTGAGGGGTGAAAGTGGGGATGGGAAAATAGAAGAAACATCAACTTCAAGCCCCCTGAGAGAAGGCCACCATCAATAACTGAAGAAGCTCTTTTTTTTTTTTTTTAGCTATGGAGGCACATGCTGGCTTTAGGTAACAGAGTTAGTTGGAGTATAGACCTACCCTGGCACCTAGAGGACCCTGTTACTGTGGCTCCATGTATTGCAAAATGACAAAGGCCTTGGCACCAATAGAATCAATGGAACACATGGAGATGCACATAGAATGCCCAGCTGCAGATGGCATTGGCCTCCAAAAGTCTCCATCTCTCTCAGTTTAGGTGGACATTTTATGAGTATGTCCAGAAAATCATGGGGCTGAGGTCCTGATGGAGCAGGTGAAGGCCAGGGCAATATTAATTCAGGTTACATTCTCATGAAAAAAAGAGGTCAGGTTGTCTACATGGAGAAATGTAGGTGTGGCTCTTGAGAAGAGAATGGAAGGTTAATGGAGGAAGAGTACAGAGCTCTGTCTAGCAACATGGAAGGTCGCTGAAGAGTATGGAGGGCCTAGCTAGGGAGAGAGAAGGGGAATTTGTAGTGCTATCACTCACCTGGTTTTCTTCAGTGTTTAGCAGCTTGGATATGAGCATGCAGACAGCAGACAGGTTAATCCGGGGTTGAGATATTTCCTGAAAAAAGAAAGTAGTTCACAAAAAAGACAAGGATCCCCAGAAAGAGTTGGTGGGGAGAGGGTGTCTAGAATTCTCACGGAGTGAATGGGAGAACACAGGTGGTTGTAGAACAGAAAAACCCTTTTCTGTAAAAAGGTTATTGTGGCTGGTGTCACCTGAGGGGAATCTTTGTTACACTTTTAGTAAGGCCACCTACAATCACATTAGCATTTTTGGCAACCACATCACACTGTTGGCTTATATCAACACAAATCCCTAAATCTTTTCCCACATGCTTCTCTTAAGCCATGTTTCCTCCATCTTGTACTTGTGAAATTAATTACTGTTTTGGACCTAAGAATAGGGCTTTACATTTATGGCTATTACATTTCATTTTGTTAGATTTGGGCTATGGTGCCAGCTTTTGGGAATAGCTTACATATTGATTCAGGTTCTCACACGTTATTTTCCGTAACTCTCAATAATACAGAACCCAAAGGAACTCCTAATGTACAATCAAAAATGAAAGATTCACCCTGCTGTCCAGTTTTTCAGCCCACATCTTCATCTTATGTGAAAGAGTGTCATATTTCTTCCTAACATCCTTATTTACCAAGGTGCATTGGTTAGGATGTTTTGGCTTGCAAGGATGGAACTCTAAATCAACCTGGAATAAACAACAAGGATATTTATTAGAGCATAGAGGTGGGGAGGACTGCAGGCATGGCACAACCAAGGTTATGGCTCTGGTTTTCTGTTTGTAGTTTGGCTTTCCTTCTTCCATGTGTTGTCCTCAGGCTGGCTTCCTTTGTGGTTGTAAGATGGTTGCCAATAGCAGTGGGGATAATGTAGTTCCTTGTTTGTGTTTGGAGGGAGGGTGGGGAGGAGAGAGAGTATGAATAGAAGTCTTTTCTTTCCATCTGACTAGGACAACCTCTCAATTTGCCTGGGACTGGGGAGTTTCTTGGGATATGGGACTTTCAGTGTTAAAACCAGGACAGTCCCAGGTAAACAGAGATGATTGGTCATCCTAGCACCTATCTGTACCTAAACTAGTAATTGTTACCAGGATAATGGCTGCTGCTGATTGGCTTAAGCCTAGACTCCTGGCTAAGGGATCGATACCTATGATTGATTCAGACACATGTTTCTAAAGAATGGTTCATAGCCTAACTGTGTCAGAATCACAATGGGGGCAAATTCCTGGGCCCTTACATCTACTGAGAATCTCTTGGCATGGAAACTGGAAATATATTTTGTTTGAGCACTGCAAATGGTAGTCTGCTTGAGCAACACTGATTTAGACTAAATTGTCCTCATCCCTTGCATGACTTTATGCAAGGGGACAGAACTAGAAGCCAGTTGGGAAGTCACACAGCTACACACACTACTCTATTTCTCTGGTTTTCCAGTCAAGTAATCCTGCCCCCCAGAAGGGAAGGAAGTTGGTTTGGGATTGCTTTTCTTAGCTAAACCATCCTGCTTCTTAGTAATGCCCAGTAGTATTTGACTCACCTTACCTGAGTGCTCACAAACCATGCTTGAGGGTCACTATAGTTTTTTCCCTGGAATAAGTATCAAACTCTCAAGTGGTTAGCCTTTGATCTGATCTTCTTTTTCACTTTTTGAAAGACAGCATAGTATTTCCTTGTATTCAGTCACTGGGGAGCAACATAGATTTGAAGTTAAGAGCTTGAGCTCTGGTCACACACTCTGAACCCCTCATTTGACTAGACTATGTGATTTTGCATATATTCCTTGACTTCCTGAAACCATTCATCTGCAAAATAGAATAATTATAGAACTTACCTCATTGGACTGTTGAGAGAATTAAGTAAGATCATGTTTATAAAGTTTTAGCACAGTGCTTTCTCATTAAGCAGTCAGTTAATTTTGATAATTGATATCCTGGCTCTTCATTCATTCTTTGTTTTCTGAGCACTGAGGATGGCCAGGCACAGTGCTTGTCACTGGGGATCACAGAAATAATGAGCCATCCCTGCTCCAGGAAAAACACAGTATTGCATTAAAATAAGATAACACTATAGTAGATTCATGACCAAGATTCTAGGACAGAGGAAGGGATGATCAGTTTGGGGGATGATCAAGGTCTTGAAGAATGAACAGGAGTTTTCTAGATGAATGTGGGAGACAGGTGAGAGGGAAAGCCATTCCAGAGAAAGGATATAACACGAGCATTAGTACATGAATGGAGACAAGAAAAAGTAGGGCTCAGTTATGAATATAAGGTTGGAAAACAGGGTTCAGTTCAGGAAGCTGAAGTGGAAGATATTAGAGAAGTAGGCAGGGCCTGACTCGGGGCCCTCCAGAGGAGTTTGGACTTGTATTCTGAGATAGAGAGGGTTTAAGCAGGGGAGTTAATTGCATGATCACACTTGCATTTTAGAAAGCCCAATCTAGGGACAGTGGGGTGTAGAGTTGGAGGGTGTGAGGCAGGGAAATTAAAGAGCCTGAAGCAATACCCCAAGTCAGGGGAGATGACGGCTTAACCTAAGGCAAAGATATTAGGAATGGAGAGGAAGGGATCAAAACAAGAGAAGTAAAGTATCTACAAATGACAGTCTGTGGTGGTGGATTAGGTTTTGGGTGAGGGAGAAGGAAGATCTGAGAATTCCCAGGTTTCTGTCCTGGATAGATGTTGATATCATTGTCCAGATAAGAACTACAGGGAGTGGTGGCAGTGGTGGAGGGGACCAGTAGGAAAGCTTTGGACCTATTGAATTTGAATTTCCCTGGGGGTCATCCAGGTGGAAATGCACAGTAGTTTTCCTGTTCAACAAGTCTGTAGCTCAGGAGTGAAGTCTAGGCTGAAAATACAGACTGGGAGTCACTGGGAAAGAGCTTTCAGACAGTGGAAGCTGTGCCTGACAAAAATTGCCTGGGATGATGCCTCAGCAGGGTGTATAGACCAGCATGAGGACAAGAACCCCTGAGAACAACATGATTCTACAAAGCTCACTGACAATGATTCAGTGATGTCATCTGCATGTTCCCCCAGGACCCAGGCCGGAAGAATTAAATACATTTAAGCTTTTATTTTACATTTTCCTCTTTTCCAGTATTCTTTACTAATTCTTCCAATCCCTCAATTATTCACCTTCAAGTAAATGAGATTTTCTTTTAGTATTATTTTTCAGAGTGTGAAAATGCAATAGTATCCCAGTTTTTAAAATTACGGATTGAGAAGTTTGTTTTCTTGGTAAGTTTCCTAGTTGTTTAGGAATTATTCATAGCTGCTTTCTTATGTTTTTGTCCAAAATTCAGACAACTCTAAATCAAAAACTTTTAAAAATATTTAAGTTAAAATAGTATTTAAATGAGCTGCAGTAAGATTCTTCAGTCTTTTTTCCCCAGCAGTTACAGAGATAGCCTGAGAAAGATTAGGGAAAAAAACCCAGTAGTTTCACGTATAAAAATTAAAAAAAAAAAAATATTCTAGTGAAATAATTGAAAAAGCCTCTGCCAACAGTGAACAAAAAACCCTGAGTCACTAGGGAGAAAACCCAGGAATTAAAGAACTCCAGATAGTGGACACCACCTAGTGGTAGAATGGAGGATTTGTGAAATAGTAAAATGGATGGCAACAGGATTTCAAGAATTTGGAAATGGCTTACAATCATTATCATGAGTTTTATTGATTCTTTCAATAAAAGGTTATTGAGGACTTGTACTGATAAGTTGAAATGATTTGTAAATGAATCCACAAACCCAGATGTCCAAGAGTTATAATTGTATTTTTATATAACATAATTAATATCCCTATTAAACCTCCGTTTCCCCTTGGTGGTAAAAACTTATTATCAATCACTGACTATAGAGCTCGCAGACCCCCTGCCCTATGGTTATAGCTGAATCTGGGGCTTAGTTAGGGCGAGGCATCTGCAAAAGAGAGTGGCTCTCTGTGTCACTATCTATCCACGTTGTCATTTGATGAGATGTTTTTGTTTCTGTATGTTGTTTGGACATTGGCTCTGGCACGCCTCTATTGCATCAGCTCTTGATTCTAAGCACAAGAGTTCTTCGAGTCTGCCTCTCTCTCTGATATTTCCATTACCTTCTCAGAAATGCAGTTCATTCCACTGCTCCTATAAGGCTGTTTACTGCCCTATCTGCTTAGACACACTGAACATCCATTTTTATGCAGGAGTCCTGCTGCTCCCTTGGCTTCATCTAGGAACTGGGTCACAGTCCCTTTGCTCTTGGATTTTCCAGATCTCTCTTGGGCTTCTTTTGCCCAGTTTTCTACAGGCACAAAGAGCTTGTTATGCTCAAATAGCTTTGTGTGGCTAGATCACAGGCTGCAACTTGGACAGCAAAGATAGATGAGGCTAGTGAAGTAAGCTAAGGCCAGATAGCAAAAGATCAATTAGAAGACTGTTGTAATGATTCATTTAAGGTATGACGTATTACTGATTTGAACATTAGAGAAGAATGGGTACATTTAAGAGACAATGGGTGGTAGAACTAACTATACTTAGAAACCACAACTTCCCCTAGCCCAAATAACACCTTTGTGCAAATTAGACAAAAGCAGTTCTGACAGGAAGAGACTGAGTACATAGCTTGGGGAGCACAGTGTGGTCTGGATTTCATCCCACGCCTTTTGTGGGTGCCTTTGTACAGTGAACAATCTGCCCAACCAAATGTGATCCTGAATGCAGAAATGGAGAGTGGGAAGAATGATTAAGTCAGTGCCCTTAAAAATATGTCTGGAAATAAATTTCTACTCACTAGTTTCTTGCCCATAGGTATTTTAGAAAATGACTACAGGACAAGCAAATAAACAAGGAATGATGGCCCATCAAAAGAAACAAGATAAAAATCCAGAAACCATTTATAAGAAGACCAGACTTTGGACATACTGGACAAAGACTTTTTAAAAATGATCCTCAATATACTCAAGGGGAGAAAGGAAAACACAGAGAAAAAAATAAAGGATATGGGAAGCGGATGTGGCTCAAGTGATTGGGCTCCTGCCTACCACATGGGAGGTCCCAGGTTCAGTTCCCAGTGCCTCCTAAAGAAGAAAAGCAAGACAGCGAGCTGACATGATGGGCTGGTGTGGTGAGCTGATGCAACAAGATGATGCAACAAGAGACACAAGGAGGAAAACATAATGAGAGACACAACAAAGCAAAGAGTGGATGTGGCTCAAGCAATTAGGCACTTCCCTCCTATATGGGAGGCCCCAGGTTCAGTTCCTGGTGCCTCCTAAACAGAAGACAAGGACACAACAAACAGACAGCAAATGCAAACAATAATGGAGTGGGGATATAAATAAATAAAATAAATCTTTTTTTAAAAGGATATAAGGAAAACAAGAATGAATAATATGGGAAACTCTGAGATTCTCAAATGGAAACAAATACTGGAGTTGAAAACCATAGCCACTGTTACAAAAAATTCCCTAGAGAGTTTCAAAAGCAGATTGGAACTGGCAGAAGAAAGAATCAGTGCTCTGAGAGGCAAGACAATTGAATGATTCAGGCTGAGGAACCAAAAGATAAAAGAATAGGAAGAAGTGAACAGAGCCTAAGAGACCTGTGGGACACCATCAAGTGTACCAATAGACGCATTATGAAAGTTCCAAGAGAAGAAAGACAGAAAAGTGCAGAAGGAATATTCAAAGAGATGGATAATGGCAGAAAACGTCCCAAATTTAATGGAAGATATGAATATGCACATTCTAGAAGCACAACAGAACCCAAACAGGCTAAACCTAAAGAAAGCCACACCCAGACACATAATAATCTAACTATCCAATGCCAAGGACAAGGAGAGAGTTGTGAAAGGTGCAAGGGAATTCCGATAAGATTAAGTGCCAATTTCTCATCAGAAACCATGCTGACTTTATTACTTAGATTAAAATAAGTAGACATTTGAATTCAATGAAGCCTCAATCAAGGATCACTCTTATATGTTGTTCAATCTTTCCTAATCTCTTTTTCTTATTGAAATTTATTTTTTCTAAAGACTATATAAAGTTCACTATTCAACAGCATCCTAAATGTGAAGACTACTACTGCTGGCATTGTATGCATCAGCAAATAAGACTCCCTCTGACTATCCCATTTGGATTATTTGGACATAGTTTTCATTTCCATTGGGTAATGAAATGAAATCCCAGCTAGGAGTGAGATTTCTTGGACATGTGATAGGTGCATGTTCAACTTTACAAAAAGCAGTCAAATGGTTTTCCAAAGTGGTAGCACAATTATGTACTGTCACCAGTAAAGTATGAGAGTTTCAGTTGCTCCACATCTTTACTGACACTCAATATTATCAGAATTTTTACTTTAGCCATTTCATTGGGTGTGTAGTGGTTTTGCATTGTGATTTTATTTTGCATTTCCCTGATGAATAAGGATGTTAAACATCATTTCATGTGCTTATTTGCAACTTTATATCTTCTTAGACCAAATGTTTATTCATACCCTTTGCCCATTTTTAAATCAAATTAGTTGTTTTATAATTATTAAGTGATAAGAAATTTTATACATTTTAGATAAAACACCCTGGTCAGATACAATGGTTTGCAAATATTGTCTCACACTCTGTGACTTGCATTTGCGTTGTTCTCATCAGTGTCTTTTTTTTTTTTTTTTACCTGCAAAGGGATGGACTTATTTCAAATAAAACTTGACTTGTGCTTTTTTCCTTTTTCCTTTCTTTTGCTTTTTTACATTACTCATTTATGTATGTATGTAGTTCCATAAAATATTTACACATGTATAGGTTCATGCAGGTTCATGTATCCGCCAGCACAGTAAAGATACAGAACAGTTCCATCACAAAAAGGTTTTTAGTTTTATCCTTTTATAACCGTATCCACTTGACCACTTGGCTTCCCCTTCCGCCATTCCAATCTCTTGACAATTTCTAAAATTTTGTCATTTCAAAATATCATCTAAATAGAATAATACAGTATATAGCCTTTTAGATTTGACTTTTCACTCAGCATAATTCCCTGGAGATTGTGCATATCAATAATTTATTCATTTTTATTGCTCATTGGTTTTCCATATTTGACCATTCACCCAATGAAGGACACCTGCATCGTTTCCAGTTTTTGCTTATTAGTAATAGAGCTAATATGAATATTCATGTACAGGTTTTCATATGAACAGAAGTTTTCCTTTCTCTGGGATAAAAGCCCAAGAGATTGCTGGATCATATAGTAATCGCATGCTTAGTTTTATAAGAAACTTACAAACATTTTTAGAAAGGCTGTATCATTTTTACATTCTCATTAGAAAAGTCTGAGTGATCTAGTTTCTCTGCATCTTTGCCTGCATTTAGTGTTGTCCTTTTTTTTTTTTTTTTTTTTTTTATTTTAGTCATTCTGAAAGGTGTGAAGTGGTATCTTTCACTGTGGTTTTAATTTGCAATTTCCTTGATGGCTAATTCCCTATGTGTACATTCTCTTGAGTAAAACTGTCTTTTGCCCATTTTCCAATTGAGTCAATTGTTGTTTTACTGTTGAATTTTGATATTTCTTTATATATTCTAGATACTAGCATTTTGTTGGATATGTGGTTTGCAAATAATTTTTCCCAGTGTGTAGCTTGTATTTTTATCCTCTTCACATAGTCTTTCTCAGAGCAATTTTTTTTTAAAATTTTGTCCAAGTCTAATTTATTATTTTTTCCTTTAATGGATTGTGCTTTTAGTGTCAAGTCTAAGAATTCTTTGCCTAGTGCTATAATCCAAAGATTTTCTCCTATTTTATTTCTAAAAGTTTTATGTTTTTATGTTTTAGATTTAGTTTAATGATCCATTTTGTGTTCATCTTTATATAATGAGCGAAGTTTAGTTTGAGATTCATTTATTTTCGCCTGTGGAAGCCCAAATGCTCTGTTGAAAAGGCTATCCTTCTTCCATTTAATTGCTTTTGTGTATTTGTCAAAAGTAGTTAACCGTGTTTATGTGAGTCTATTTATGAGTCCTCTGTTACATTTCATTGATCTATGTGCCTATCTCTCCATCAATACTACACTGATTTGATAACTGTAACTTTACAGTAAGCCCTAATATTGGGTAGAGTAATTCCTTTCATGTTGTTCTTCATTGCCCAGGTTATTTTGGCTCTTCTATGGCCTATACTTTCCTTATAAATTTCAGAATAAGCTTGACTATGTCTACCAAAAACTGTGCTTGGATTTTTATAGGAATTCCACTAAACCTATAGATCATTTTGGGGATCATGTAAAATTGGTGTTAATTCTTTAAATATTTGGTCAAATTCTCCAGTGAAACCATTTGGGTCTGGAGATTAGTTTGGGGGGAAGTCTTTTAATTAAAAATTTAATTTCTCTAATGATGGTAAGAAATTACAGGCTATTTATTTCTGAGTTTTGATAGTTCATGGTTTTTCAGGAATTAGTCCATTTCCTCTAAGTTTTAAAATATAAGAGTGTAAAGTTGTTTGTATTATTCTTCTTCATTACTCATTTAATGGCTTTGGGACCATCCCCTGAAATAAGCCCTGTTTTATTCCTGATATTCCTGATTTGTGTTTTCTCTTTTTATCTTTGTCAGTCTTGCTAGCGTTTTATCAATTTTACTGTGTTGTTTTTTGTTGTTGTTTTTTTAATTAAGTACCAGCTTTTTGTGCCATTGATTTTTTCTTTTGGTTTCCTATGATCTATTTCATTGATTTCTGCTTATGTCTTAATATTAATATCTTTCTACTTGCTTTGGGTTTATTTTGCTCTCCATTTTCTAGTTTAGTGAGCTAGGAATTTAGGTTATTGATTTGAGATCTTTAATTATTTCAAATATAATCATTTAGTGGAACAAGTTTCCCTCTCAGTATCGCTTTAGCTACACCCCACATATTTGACATGTTGTATTTTTTTAATAATTTTTTTTTTAAAGATACTTAGATTACATAAATGTTACACAAAAATTATAGGGATTCCCATGTGCTCCACTTCCCACTCCTCCCACAACCTCCCATATAAACATCCTTCATTAGAGTGGCACATCACCTGCAATAGATATACACATCTTGGGGCTATGCAGAACTGTGTGAGAGAGTGTGTGGTCTACATGCTTAGTGACATGTTGTATTTTAATTCACTTTTCTGTATTTTTTAAATTTCCTTGGAGACTTTTATTTTAGCTGGTTACCCTGTTTTAGTCACCCTGTTTAGTTTAGCATTCAGGTCTTTACCTACTTTTGTGGGCTGTGGTTCCAACGACAATTTAATTTTCAGAACCTATGCAGTATGATTTGGGGCTGCTTTGTTTATCTGGTGCTGCTGGGACTCCCATTGGTCTCTGCTGGTGCCAAGAGGGTGGAAGGGATTTCCACAGGCTGGGAAGCCCAGTGTCTCTCTGTGGGAAGGGGAGTCTCTCACCCACAGGGACAGAGGCTTTCTGGTCAGGAAGCTTGTTGTGGTGGGGTCCTTCTTGCTGGTGCACCCTTCCTTTTTTGTTTCTCCAGGTATGGGAGGGAAGTTTCAAGCCCAGAGAGGTAGGAGAAGGCTTCCCTGGCCACTTATTGTGAACAGGGATCCCAGCTCTGAATTGGGATCTAACCTAGAATTATATGGTCTTTCTGTTGGGTTTAGGGGCAGAATGAGTCTACCTGGGTGGCTAGGCCGTGGGTCAGGAAACAAGCTTAGGTCACATTCTTTGATTTGGTGGGGGGATGAAAGATGCCGTTGTCACTCACTGTGTTGTTCTGTTAGCCCTGGGACCCCAAAATATTTTGGCTTGTTCTTACCACCTTTCATATTCCTCCTTTAGCTGCCTCCTGTGTTATTTCATTATTTACAGTTGTATTTAGCAGGGAGGAGCAGAGAAAAATGAGTCAATGCTATTTTGTCTGGTCAAGAAGTTTAGCAGTTTTTAATTTTGTTAAGGTTTAAATTATCAATTTTTTGTCCAATGATTTGTGTTTTTTTGTGTCCAGTATAGGAAATATTTTACTAAATCAATCAATGTTACAAAGATTTCCTTTTATGTTTTCTTCTATAATTTTGATAGTTTTAGCTCTTATATTTAAATTTATGATGCATTTCAAAGTAATTTTTGTATGGTATGAGGTAACAATCAGGTTCTTTTTTTTGCATACGGATATCTAATTGTTCTAGCACCATTTATTTAAAATTTTATCCTTCGCCTCTTGAATTCCCTTGAAATCTCTGTCAAAACTCAATTGCTTATATATGTATCGGTACATTTCTGGACTCTATCTGTATATTGATATATATTTCTTTCTTTACACATTGAAAGTCTTCCAACTTTATTCTTCATAGCATTTCCATGTAAATTATAGAACCAGCTTGTCAATTTCAATAGCAACAACAACAACAAAGCCTGCTGAGATTTTGTTTAAGATTGTGTTAAATCTATAAGTCAATTTAGGGGGAAGGGGGAAACTGACATGGCATATCTCTCCATTTACTTAGAGAAGCTTTAATTTCTGTCAGCAATGTCTTATATTTCAGTGTACAAATCTTGTACATTATTGTTAAATTTACCCCTAAGTATTCCATGAAATTTGATGCTATTGCAAATGGTATTTTGATTTTAATACCCAATTGTTCTTGGCAAGCACATAGATTATATTTAATTTTTTATTGACCTTTTATCATGAGACCTTCCCAAATTCATTGATTAGTTCTACTAGATGTTTTTGTAGGTGCTTTAAGATTTTCTACATAGACTATCATAGTGGTTGTGCATAATGAAAGTTTTGCACCTTTCTTGCCTTATTGCACTGCTTAGGACTTTGAGCATAGTGTTGAATACATGGCAAAAGTGAATATTCTCACCTGGTTCCAGAACTTAGGGGGAAATTTTTCCACATTTCAATAGTATGTGTGATGTCAGATCAAGAAAGTTCCCTTTTATTCTTAGTTTACTGGGAATTTTTAAAAATCAAGAATAAGTTTTAAAATTGTAAAATGCTTTTTCTGTATATATTGAGATGATTATAAGTGAGTTGGTTAAGTTCATGTGTCAGCTAGGCCAGGTTATAGGGTCCAATTGATCTGTCAAGCAAGGATGGGCCTGATTGTTACTGTAAGAATATTTTGTGGACTTAAATAATCAGTAAGTTGATTATATCTATGGCTGATTGTATTTATAAAAAAGTAAGAGATTGTCTTCAACAATGAGAGAAGTCTCATCCAAGCAGTTAAAGGCTTTAAAAGGAGAAGTAATGATTTCAACAGCCAGAAGAAAGAATTTCCATCTCTGCTTAAGCCAGCCTGTTTCTCCTGGTGAATTCAGCTAAAGTCTTCTTTGGAGTTCCCAGTGTGCTCTAGGGAATTTGGACTTGCCCATCCCCACAAAGACAATTCTTACAAAAATTTCATTATATGTAATATATTCTTCTATTTTCACAATCTTTACTTTTTTGTCTTTCTAAATAACACAGCATATAGTAGAAGTAGAATAATTATGAAAGGATCTAAAAACCAGAACAATATTTAAATACAAAAAGTTGGATTATTTCTGTGTTATAGATTCCTAAGGCGGAATTTATGAGATGGTTGAATAAGAGTATTTTTGTAAGCCTTGGTATATACTTCCAAATTATATTTCAGCAAGGTTATACAACTTTTTTTTGAAAGAATAATTTCACTTGTACTTTAGGGGAAAATTGTAGACATAATAATAAATAAGATTTGGTAAAAAACTTAACTTACTCTTATAGAAATTGTAAGAAACACAAAGTATATACTAGATCAATGAATTAGATTTAATGTAGCCAAAGGATGCTGATATATAAAAATATCAACCATAAAAGGTGTTTCTAGTGGCTTGCTGCCCAGCTCTTCTATCCACTATTTCCTTTTAAATCAATAATATAAATGAAGATATAGAATGAATGAACATATAGAAAACCCATTTATTAAAATGATAGTCAAGAAGAAGATGGCAACAGAATAGGTAGCTCTAAGACTCAGCTTGTCTTTCAGGGCAGCTAGGAATCAGCCAGGAGCTGTCTAATTCACCTCTATGAAGAGCTAAGGAGACCAAAAAAACACTGGCATCAGGGAAGAATGGAAGGAGGAGACTAGCAATCTGCAATAAAGATTCGTAAGTAAACCTCCCCACTCTGTGGAGGCTGGTGCCCACCTCCCACTAGTGTAGTGGGTCACCTCAGGATCCACTCCCTGGCTGGAATTGGAAGCTCTATCACCCAAAAGCAACTAGAACAAATGAGAGGAGTGAGACACTGCCATATACATAGTATGGTTACTGAATAGCAAATTCAGCTAGCTAGATTCCAGTTATGAGCACAGCTAAATTTTAAACCTGCCAAAGTCAGAAAGAAACTGGCAGCCTCTATTTTAACTATGCCCTTAGCAGGAGTGGAAGTGGGGTCCATTGAAAAACATAGTGATTTCGACTCCAACCCCTCCCCTGGCAGGGAAGGAAGAAGGCTGGAGTTTGAGCAGTTACTTGGGGAAATGAAGACAGTTTAAACCCATCCAGCACAAAAAGTCCTCTGCAGCCACTGCTCTGACCCTGCCCCTGGCAGAGGAGGAAGGTGGGTGGAGTTTGATGTGTTGCTAGGGGCAATGAAGTCACTTTTGGTCTACCCAGCCCAGAAGATTGCCAGCTGTAACTGCTCCTGACAGGAGAGGGAGTAAACAGAAGTTTGAACAGTTTCTTGAAGAAACAAGGACAGTTTAAACGCGCCCAGCACAAAAAGATATCTCCAGCCACTGTTCTGACCCTGCCCCTAGCAGGAGAGGAAGGTGAGCAGAGTTTGATCTGTTTCTTGGTGAAATGCAGACAGATTAAATCCACCCAGCCCCAAAAGCAAACAGCAGCCTCAGTTTCAGCCCTGCCTCCAGCAGAGGAGTCCCTGGGGGCAGATTTAGAGACATAGGGCCTTCTTGGCCTTCGTGGAGTAGTGGGGAACAACTCATTGAAGGGTGGTTTTTTCCCCAGAAAAGAGGAGCACAAGCCCCAGTGAAGGTTCTGAGGGGTGATTAGAGAACACAGATCACAAAAGCTGAGATGTGTACAACAGTTTCATCACAGTCCCAACCACACCCCTAATAGGGGTTAAGGCAGCTGAGAATTAAAGGCACTGCACCACCTCAGGGGTGCAAGGAACAGCTGGTTGAAGAACGCCACCTGCTGGGTACACCAGGAAAGCATAGATTTGGGGAGTCATCAAAGAGAAGTTTGGTGACCTTTCAGGTCTCCTCCATGGGACACAATGGAAATGATCAACATCCCCTTTGTGGGTACTTGAGTCAGTATTAGTGGGGAAAATAGATCTGAGAAAGTTGTCTTCAGGGGGACCCTACTACCAAAATTTGCCCTCAAATGAATAGCAGCTAAAGAAAATGAAAGGAATATGAAAAAATATACAGAGATAAATAAAAAAAAACAATATGAACAGATTAACATTCCCAGAGGACGATCTGTAGAAAGGAAACTTTCTCCTGGGGATGAAATTAGTACACAAATAGTCTAATCTCAAAAATTGTACCATATATTCAGGGCAAGAATCAGAAAAATAAAAGCTGAAAAAATCTGATTAGTTAACCACAAGCTATTACAAAGGTCCAAAATAAGTTGAAATAAGTGTCAAAAAGGAGCTTTAGCACAAAGCCAATTAACAAGAAAGTCCTAGACTAAAGATAAAAGCTGAGCTTAGAATAAACACATAAAGAAAATTAGTATGGTTTGTAAAAAGTTACAAACCATATTAAGAAACAAGGGGATATGGCCCAAAGGAAAAAATTAAACCTCTAGATGAGATACAGAAGTTGAGACAACTAATTATAGATGCTCAAACAAACCTCCTTAATAAATTCAATGAGATGGCAAAAGAGATTAAGCTTACTAAGAAGATACTGGGGAGCACAAAGAAGAATTTGATAGCACTCCAAGAAAAAAACAGATCTTATCACATGAAGGCACTATAAATGGAATTAAAAATACACTGGAATATACAACAGCAGATTTGAAGAAGCAGAAGAAAGGATGAGTGAGCTTCCACAATCAAACAGGCAGAAGAACAGAGAGAAAAAAATGGAAAAAAAACTGAACAGGGCCTCCAGGAACTGAATGACAGCAAGAGGCAAACAAACATATATGTCATGCATGCCCCAGAAGAAGAAGTGAAGGGAAAAGGGACAGAAAGAATGGTTGAGGAAATAATGGTCAAAAATTTCCTGGCTCTTTTGAAAGCCATAGATCTAGATCTAAAAGGAAATATAGAACTGAACAATTTGATAAATGAACCAGAATTAACAGACATATACAGAAAAATGCACCACAAAATAACAGGATACACATTCTTCTCAGGTGCTCATGGATCATTCTCCATTACAGACCACATGTAGAGTCATAAAACAGGTCTCAATAAATTTAAAAAGATTGAGTTTATACAAAGCCCTTTCTCTGGTCATAATGGAATGAAGCTGAAAATGAATAACAAGCAGAGGTTTGGAAAATGCACAAATTTATGGAGGCTAAATAACACACTGTTAAACAATCAGTGAGTTAAAGAAGAAATTCCAAGTGAAATCAGTATTATCTTGAAATAAATGAAAACAAGAACACAACATATCAAAACTTATGTTATGCAGCAAAGGACGTTCTAAGAGGGAAATGTATAGCCCTAAATGCTTACCTTAAAAAGGAAGAGCTAAACTCAAAGATCTAACTAAATGCCTGGAGGAACTAAAAAAGAACAGAAAACTAACCCCAAAGCAATCAAAAGGAAAGAAATAACAAAGATTAGAGCAGAAATAAATGAAATTGAGAGCAACAAAAACAAAACAATAAAGAGATTCAACATAAACCAAAAGTTGTTTCTTTAAGAAGGTCAATAAAATTGACAAACCCTTAGCTAGACTGACAAAAAAAGAGAAGATGCAAATAAATAAAATCAGAAGTGAGAGGGGGGACATTACTACTGACCGCATAGAATAAGAGATCATATGAGGATACTCTGAACAGCTACACCAACAAACTAGATAATGCAGATGAAATGGACAAATTCCTAGAAACACATGAACAATGTTCATTGACCTTTGAAGAAATAAAAGACCTCAACAAATGAATCACTAGTAAAGAGACTGAACAAAAACCTGGCAAAAATGCCCAAGACCAGATGGCACCTCACAGGTGATTCTGCCAATCACTATAAGAAGATTTTATACTCATCCTGCTTAAGCTTTTCCAAAAAATTGAACAGAAAAGAATGCTACCAAACTCATTCTACAAAGCCAACATCACCCTAATACCAACACCAGACAAAGATACTTACGAGAAAAGAAAATTACGGACCAATTTCTCTAATGAATATAGATGCAAAAATCCTCAGAAAAAAAACTTGCCAATTGAATCCAACAACAAATTAAAAGAATTATACATCATGATCAAGTGGGTTTTATCCCAGGTAAGAAAGGGTAATTCAACACAAGAAAATTAATCAATGTAATACACCACATTAAAAAACTGAAGGAAGAAAAATCATATGATCATCTCAATTAATGCAGAAAAGGCATTTGACAAAACACTTAGTAAAACACTCTGAAAGATGGGACTAGAAGGAAGCTTTTTCAACATTATAAAAGGCATATATAAAAAACTGATGGCTATTATTGTAATCAATGATGAAAGACTGAAAACTTTTCCTCTGAGATCAGGAACAAGACAAGGATGCCCCCATCACCACTGCTATTCAATATTGTGAGGAAAGTTCTAGCTACAGCAATTAGGCAAGTAAATGAAATAAAATGTACCCAAATAGGAAAGGAAGAAGTAAAACTTTCGCTATTTGCAGGTGATGTGATCCTATATCTAGAAAGTTCTGAAGTAGCTACAACAAAGCTATTAGAGCTAGTAAAGGAGTTCAGCACAGTGGCAGGATACAAAATTAATATGTAAAAATCAGCAGTGTTTCTATACACTAATAATGAGCAATCTGAGGGTGTAATCAGGAAAAAAAAATTCCATTTGCAATAGAGGCTAAAATATCAAATATTTATGAGTAAACTTAACCAAGGACATAAAGGACTTGTATTCAGAAAACTACAAAACGTTGCTTAAAAAAA
>JAQZBX010059328.1:0-17542 GCA_029593785.1 Cabassous unicinctus | reverse complement strand
CCTTAAGACTCTGCTCATTTTTCCCCATTCTTTTCTCTCTCTCTTCTTTGGTCTGTAAGATTTTGAATGTCCTGTCTTTTAGTTCACTGATTCTTCCTTCTGCCTGTTCAAATCTGCTGTAGTATGCTGCTGGTGTTTTTTTTTTTTCTTTCTTTTTTTTGTTTTTATTTACTGGTGTATTTTTAACCTCTTCTATTGTGCCTTTCATTCCCAAAAGTTTGGTTATGTTTCTTTTCTTGCTTTCAGATTCTTCTTTATGCTTCTTAATATCCATTTTCTTTTTAGCTTTATTTTCCTTCATCTCCTTGAATTGATTTAAGAGATTTGTTTGAACATCTTTGATTAGTTGTTCCAAATTCTGAGTATCCTCTGACTTTTTACTTTGTTCCTTTGACTGGGCCGTATCTTCTTGTATCTTAGTATGGCTTATAATTTTTTGCTCATGTCTAGGCATCTGATTCTCTTCTTGAGTATACTCTGAAGATCTCTTTCTCTTTTTTGCCTAGGGCTTTATTGTTGACCTGCTTTTTGTTAAGGCTTTTCTTTGATACTTGCCTCAACTTATTTTAGAACTTTAGGAATGCCCTGTTTAGCTGATCAGATCTGTTCAAGACTCTTTTACATCAGATTCTTTCTGTGGGTATGTGGTATAATTTTAAAAATTGTTCTCTTGGTGCAAATGTTTCACCCCCAGAAGAAAGCTTCCTTTCCTCTGTTCCTTCTCTGTTCTGTTGTTTGTTCTGCCTCTATAGTATTTTTCACTTTTTAAAAAACTCTTCCTTCACTGCCCTTAGCTGCTTTTGCCTGGAGAACAAATTCTTGGAGGAGTGTCACCCTGGAGACAATTTTTCCAAGCCAGTATTTCCCAGTCAAAACAGGGCCAGGAACCCATGAAAGGGGTGCAGACCAGTTCCAAAGAGCCCTAGGGAGAGGGACAGGAAATATACCAAAAAGCCTTTATGTCAACTCCCCGAAGCGGCACTTTCCTGATCTGCCCAGCAGATGGCGTTCTTCAGGAAACTGTTCCTCATTGCCCTAAGAAGGCTGTGTTTTTTCAGCCTCCACTGTTTCCACCCATGTCAGGGGCCGTGTTGAAATGGCCAGGGTGATCCCTGCCTGGGGCGGGCTGAAACAGTGATTCAGGTCCAGGACGTAGTATCCAAATTTATCGATCAGAAGCCATGATCAGCACTCAACTGTGCCTCCCACCCCTTCTCAGGGAAGGAGCTCTCCATGTTCCCCTCTATCTGCAGCAGCCAATCATGACCTGGACCCAAGGTGGCTTGCCTCGGGGGTGGGGGATGGGCATCAACTCCTGCTGCTGAGCAAGTCACAGTTTTTTTTTTTTACTGCAGCTTCTCAGGCTCCCTGTCCTGCTCCTTCTTGGATGCTGTGCAGTCCTCCCCTGGCCTTTGGAGCTCTAAAATCATTGTTTCAGACAGTTTCTGCCTGTCCACTAGCTGTTTTTGTAGGAGGAGTGAGTCCTGCAGCTCCCTACTCCGCCATCTTCCTCCTATGCTGTGTTTTACTAATCTGCTTGGCCTAACTCCATTATCTCCTCAGCAGTGATTGATTCATTCAGATATTTAAAAAAATAATACACTCAGGTTTATTGAGGTATAATTTATGTACAGTAAAATTCACCCTTTTTAGGCATATAGTTCCATGAGTTTTTACAAATGTATATGGTCTGTGACTATGACAATCAAGACAAAGCACATTTCCATCAACCAAAAAAGTTTCCTTGTCTTCTTTTGCAGTCTCCTCTCCATACTTCCAACCCCTAGCAACCATAATTTAATTTTTGTCCCTGTGGTTTTGCTATTTTCAGGATGTCTCATAAATGAAGATGCCTTTTGCATCTGGCTTCTTTCCATTTGCATCAAATTAATCTGTTGTTACATGTATTAGTGGTTTGTTCCTTTTTACTTAGCTCATTCATGTAATTTCTATTAAGTACCATTATGGCTAGCTACTGTGCTAGGGGATCCAGTAATGACTAAGGTGGACACGGTGTCTACCCACTTGGAGTTTATGGATCATGAAGTTCTATGGTATTGAAAATATGATGTATTATGGGAGCATGGAGGAGGGACATTTAACTCAGCTTTGAAGGACCATGGGAGTCTTCCCTGAGGAATTGATATTTAACATGAGGATGGATAATTAGGCTCCAGGCAAGTGATGGGAGAGGTGGACATACACTTGTAATAGCTCATGAAAGCTGGTTGTTAAAAATTCAGGAACTTTGTAAGCTGGTTTTTAAACCATTAGTACCTTGAAACTGGCTATGGTTACAGTATTTAAACCATAGATATTGATAAACAGTACAAATCAGGGCTCCCCCCACCCCCGAGTTCTTTACCCATATACTACTGAATAAACAAGTATTATAGCCAGAGGAAATAGTTAACATGAAAGCAAGAAAGAGCATGGCATTTTTGAAGAATTAAAATAAATTCAGTAGAATTGAAATGTAGAGTACAAAAGGGATAGGTACAGTAGAGGTTTGGTTCTCAGATATATGATTGGTAAATATTTTCTCCTCATCTGTGATCTCTGGGCAGTTTCTTTAGACAAAGAAGTTTTTAATTTTGATGAAGTCTAATTTATCAATTTGTTCTTTTGTGGACCATTCTTTTGTTGTCATGTCTAAGAAATCTTTTCTTAACCCAAGATCACAATGATTTTCTTTTTATGTTTTCTTCTAAAAGTTTTATAGTTTTAGGTTTTTCATTTAGGCTTATGATCCTTTTTGAGTTCATTTTTAATATATTGAATCAGGTATGCAACAAGGTTTCTTTTTTGTGGGGCAGGGGGTGTAGTGCAGAGCATCGGATATCCTATTGTTCCAGTATCATTTGTTGAAAAGACCCTTTTGAATACTCTGATGCCCCATGAATTATGAAATTTTCCAGTCTGACAGGTTGGAATAGGCTCTATTCTTGGCCCTGTTTGAGTACTGGCTACTGTTCCCTGTAATCCTTTTGGATGATTGTTTTCCTGGCCTTGGGTAGTAGTTTGCCGAATACTTGAAGACCCTCTTTGGATCTTTGGAGTTCTCTCTCTGTGTAGCTCTCTCTCCTCTCTTACTTTCTCATGCAAGCTCCAGCTCCCTTGATCTCCCTGGACTCTTAGTTCCATATTCTGAACTCAGAGAGGCTGCTGCATTCTGCCTTGTTTCCTTCTCCCTGCACCGTAGCATAGAAACTCTCTTCAGGCCATATGGTGTGATAATCCTTAGTTATCTGATTTCCAGTGTTTTGAAAACTGCAATTTCATATATTTTCTCAGATTTATTTTTTGGTTATTTCAAGTGAGAAGATAAATTTGGCTAAAAGTAGAAATTGTTAAGGACTTTTAAACTTTTAAAAAATGTGGAGGGCAATTGAAGAGAGATTTAAATAATGGACTGGCAGGATCAGATTTGCACTTTTAAAAGGTAACTTTGAATATAATATAGAGAGTGGATCGGTCTGTTTACTTGGTGGGGTTGCTGGGAATCTGAGAAAACTTTACTGGCGATAAGTAAGCCAGTTCAGAGGCTATTGTAATAATCCAATTAAGAGATGGTAGAGTTGTCAGTATAGCTTGACAACAGTATATATGTTTAAGACATATCTGTATGTAGAAAATATAAACCAAAGAAGAACAATGAAAAAATGGGTGAAGCTTTAAAGATGCAAATCTATTAAAACCTAGGTCTGATTTAAAAAAAAAACACAAAAAAATTTGCTGCCATACTAGAGATTAAGAGTAAATTAGGTAATGCATTTATACGCTGAGTTTGACTTAGAGAGAGGCCACATTTGAGCAACAAGGAGGCTCTCAGGAGGCACCTCTTAGGCACCCCACAACAATAGGCTAAGTTTCAATTTCAAGAGCAAAGGCTTATAAGCATAGTCGTCATTATCAAGGGCCCATCAGTGGATCATACTTCTTCACCAGTCATTGCCCCTGCACTTGGGGGACTGTTGCTGCTCCATTAGAGAATTGTGACAGAGCTCTCCAGGATGGGAATTCAGTATTCTCTCGGTTATTGTGTGAGTCTCCTCCCACTGTGACAATGTCCCGTGAACATTTGAATGTTTTTATATACTTTATATGTATGCCCAGGTGAACTTCCTCCCATGTATTCCCCATCACTGACACCCCACACCAATGATCCTCCTCTACCCCATTTGTAACCCTTCTGTGATCCAAAGCTTCTTCAAAAATAAAGCCATTAAAATAGCCAACTACAATTAATAGGAAAATGAAATAATAATGATAAGTTTAAATATAAGAAATATAATACATAAAAATTTTTAAAAACTAAAAATAAAATTAAAAGATGGGATATTAAAAAATAATGAAAAATATTTAAAAATTTTTTTTGACATTTTGCCTTTCATCACTATAATATCTGGTGTTCTGTCTATACAGTGGCATTTTTTTCCATTCATTCCCTGGTGTCTTACTATTTTTCATTTTGTTTTCAAAGAAGTTTTAGGTCACAGTAAAGTCTGAGTAAATGTAAATGCTGAGGTCTTGACACACTTGTTTGTCCTCCCCTATTAGGAAATGCTCATGCTCTCGAGAGACTCCCGCTTCTCCGTTTGTAAACAAATCGGTCCTCCTGAGTATGGGAGTCCAGCTCCTTCACGCTCATTATATGGGTCTCCACCCACTGATACAACACTTTATGACAAAATGACCACTCACACACTCCCTGGAAGCCTGCTCCAGGTGCGCCCTGTCCCGAATGCCCCCCCATCCAACACCCTAAACCAGTAACCCTTCCTTGTCATATTTCCATAAGAGCATTCCCAACTTTGTACTTTCAACCACATACCCACAAATCCCCATTGTTCACCTGGTCCCTCTCTCAACCCTCCCCCCAGTTCCCTGGACCTTCCAACCCACAGAGGTGGAGTGGACATCACCATCCCAGAATCCTCAGGATTGGGAAAAGAACTTTGGACCAGAGTGGACTTACTGGTCTACTATAGACATATTGTGATTCTAGCAAAGGAAGAAGTTACAACACTGATGTGGAGCCAGTAGCCACTGGAGGCTCTGGGAGCAGGGAGAGGGAAAAACAGTTGTAATACGGGGACTTTTTTGGGATTTGGGAATCGTCCTGAATGACACTGCAGTGACAGATATAGGCCATTTTATTTCACCACATAGCATGCAGAACTGTGTGGGAGAGAGTGTAGACTACAATGTGAACTATGGTCCATGCTAATGGCAAAGCCCCAGGATGCGTTTATCAATTGCAATGAATGTGCCACACTAATGAAGGATGTTTAGGTGGGAAAGTGTGGGAGATATGGGAGATGTGGGGAGTGGGGCATATGGGAATCCCTATATTTTTTGTGTAACATTTATGTAATCTAAGTAGCTTAAAAAAATTATTAAAAAAAAAAAAAGAGTAAATTAGCATGAATTGAAAGAGGATACCCACCAGAGGCAGAATCTGAAAACTTGAGGATGAGTATGAAAGAGCTATGGCACTAGGCACTTGAGGAAATTAAAGAAGAAAAAGTGCTTCTGCAAAGGAGCATCTTGTATTCTATAGAACCAGGGCATCCAAAATGTGGCCCAAGGTCTAGTTCCCAGATATCACCTTTTAATCACATAATTTGCATACGACAATGAACATATAAGGAAATACAATGAACATATATTAAGAAAATATTATGTGGAAAAATATAGAGCTTTACAGGCAATTAGATAAAAATAAATTAAGACAGCATTGTTGCCTTATATTTCTTATAATTGTGAATATAAATGTAAATTTCAGAAAATAACTGCATTTATTTAAATATCTGTCTCTAGTAGACATGTAAGCAATAGAATATAAGTTCCATGAGACCAGGGATTTTATTTAACTTTCTATGTCTTCAGCTTCTGGTCTGGTACATAATAGGCAGTTAATAAATATTTGTTGTAAAAGTGAATGAACACATTGCAATTGGAACTGCAAATTGGGGCTTTCAGTAAAACAATACAGCAAGAGATAAAAGTAGCATCAAAGTATATTTTATCCTTGGATCCAATAATTCCAAGTTTGGGAATACATCTTAAGAATGAAAAAATGCCAAAACTTTAGCCTTATGCTGACGAGGGAATCTTGAAGGATCAGTGACAGGGAAGGAATATGCGTTTGACACTTTTGGAGATTCTGTGTTCTTTCAGTTTTTACACTTGTATCTAGATTTTCGGTACTAGCTGTTGATGAAAGTAAAATTGGGTCACTTGTTTGCCTGAGTCTTTGGCAAATATTTGAGTGGAGAAAAGGGTAGTGAGATCCTGATAAAGGCCTGTCAGTGCCTTCATGTGTTATAACCAAACTGTTGAGAGTGGGCTCCTTCTGGAGATTTAAGAAGATTCAGTAGCTGCAGTTCTACATTTTTAGAAGCTAGTTAAGAGCTATTTAAAGTTCTTGGCATTAGAATTGTTCCTTTTCCCCACTCTCTTCTGCTTGAGAAACCTTCAGAAGGAACTTGATATCACTGATGGAACACTGTGACCATGCTCTCTTCCAGCTTGTTCTCTGATTTATTGCACATTTGGTCTGAGCCAGAAGTAGCTAATGGGAGGTGCTGCTTAAAGCAAAGAAAGGAACCCATAGAGTACATGTCCCTGCTGCTTCAGTACTTAACTCCTAAATATCTCAGGGAGTTTTCATTTTCCTGGTAGTAGCAACCACAATTTTTATTTAGAAAAGATAAAGTATAAAAAAAACCAAAAGTGAGTTTCTACAGAATTTATGTTTGATCATTATGCTTTGCAAAGAATCATTCAAAAAACAGAATCCTCAGGAAAAATATTGCTCTCTAATCCAGGGGTTCTTAACAAGAGGTCTGTGAGCTTGAATTGAAATTCAAAAAAAAAAAAAAAAAAAAAAATTCTTGTGGGGACATATGGTGCAGGTGTGATATATTTATTAAATAACACAGTATCGTGTAGATATAGTAAGGGGTCCATGGAACAAAAAAGGCTAAGAACCCCTGCAAAAATCTAAGCAAGGTCAGTGTGTTTATATGAGTTTTTTGCTATATATAAAAAGTTCCCTGGGGATGAATTTCTAAAACTTGCTTATTAATAATAAGGGAAGCATTTTAAAGCCATGTTTTCCAGTAAATTTTTTAGGACTTTCTCCTTTTTTAATGATCATGTTCATAGTTCACCAGCTCATGAGTTTGTACTATTCACTTGCCTGAGATAGTAGTAATTGTTAGAATATTTACATTTTGAGATCCATCTTTAGTTCCTTATCTTTCTCCAGTTTTGAGAGCAGTTTAAGCTAAATTCTAGTTAAAGATCTCTGGCATCTTTTCTTTCTTCCTACTTCTTCTTATTTGAGGTATTTGGCTTACCAGAAAATTTCTTACTGCAAATGTAATTCTGTATTTTATATTTCTGGCCTGGCAAGCTTCCTGAAAATAATAGATTTAACTTTTTTTTTGTTTGTTTTCATATCCCCCATCCCCTTTATAGCATATAGATCACTCATAGTCATTTGTTGATTTATTCTTATATTCTTATTTACTTAGATTCTTTGATTTATTCTTTGATTCATTCACATGCCCGTTCATTCTTGCATGCATAGATTTATGCATTATTTATACATTAAACACACATTTACTAAGTGTCTACTGTGTGCCAGGCACTGTACTAGTCTCAGGAAAATGCAGTAATGAAAAGCATGGGCTCTGCTCTAGAGAGCTCTTAGTATACCTACAAGAGAGACAAGCACACTGACAGTTACCAGACTTGAGATGATTGCTTTAGAGAGCATGTGTGCAAAGTACAGAAACCATCTTGACTTTGTGCAGGGTGAGGTTTTCTGGAGCCCCCACAAAGATCAGGTCACCATGTACCTCATTCAAGCAAATAACTTGCGTCACCCGTTTTCCCTAGAGGAAATAACTCCAAGTATCAAGCAACAAAAACCTAGCCACTGTCAGTGATGCATGAACATCACCACAGTATGATCAGTTTTGCACACCATGAGAAGAATTTGCCTTGACACCTTGTGGCAAATTGGTTTTATGTGGAGTCGGTATCACAACATTGGGTTGGTATCCAGCTGGCCATAGCCCCACTCTGCTGGTTGAAAGCACATTTGTTTGCACATCATTTTCACAGCCTGGCATTGTGCACTCCCTCAAATTGTATGCCAGATTTTCTATGTGTATACTGGGAGAGCAACCACAGCTGCTTTGTTAGTCTCAAAGGACCAGATCTGAAGAAGATTAAAAACCACATTTATTGCTCTAAGTTTTGACCAGAAGTCTGTGTGTTATTTGCTATAAGTTTTGACAAGAAAGCTAAACAAAAAACTTTTAAAATTCGAATTGCTCTGCATATTACTTGCCCATTTAAATCACAGCTCAATAGAATAGTGTTTTTCAAATTAAAAATAAAAGTAAGGGAGGCGGATGTAGTTCAAATGGTTAGGCATCCGTCTCCCATATGGTGGGACCTGGGTTCAATCCCCGGGACCTCCCGGTAAAAATAAAAAAATATATATATATAGAAGGCATGCGGGCTGCCAGGCCCTGTGCATGGGTGTGCCACCAGGCCCCATGAGCGGGTGAGCACCCCAGGCCCCATGAGTGGGTGGGCTTCCAGGCCCCGCCAAGCAATACAGCAAGATGATGACGTAACAGGAGAGTGAACAAGGGAGAGCCAAGATGAGATGCACCAAAAAACCAGAAACTAAGTTGGGCAGGTAATAGGAGGATGCCTCTCTCCCACATCCAAGGTTCTGAGGATCAAATCCTGGTGAAGACAGGAGGAGAAGGATGAGAAGAGAAGGCAGGAAACAGACACAGAGAATTGCCCAGCGAATGGACACAAAAACAGCAAAAATGGGGGAGGGGGCGTAAAAATGGATAAAAGCAAATAAATAAATCTTTAAAAAAATAAAAGTAAAGAAAATCTAATTGAATGAAAAGGCCAATTGATTGCTGATTTTTTTTCTTCCATGCAGAAACATATTTCACACCCATTTGGGTTGAATAGGATGGGAAAAGAGAAGAGAAACAAATCATTTAAGATTTACATTAGTACATGAGGGAATAAATTCAAAGGACAGAATGAACTTCGTAATGAACCTAATATTATCTTAGCGTTTTTATCTAAGCTCATTATGTGCACAAAAACCACAAAGCAAAAACAAAAAAAAGACTTCACAAACCATCAGTTGGGAGGGAAATAAAAGCCAGAAACCTGCTGGTTACTAACAGAAATGATCTTGCCATTGATTGGAAAAGATTTCATAATACTGACTTAGATTAAAAGGCCATCATTATTTGGTTAGTGTGGTCTTAGAGTTTTTATATTTAATCTATATGTCATTTGAAGTCTTTGTAATGCAGCAGTCAAAAGATGACCATTTTTATGGTTTGCTAATTGAATAGATTTTTGAAGTTTTTATTGTTTAGAAATGGGAAAATCTTCAAAATATAAACATGATAATTAAACGTTTACTTTCTGAAAGGTTTATTTTTCAAGTATATATAAATTAAAAGAATAATCTTTTTATGCTTATCTGTAAGAAGTACATCCTACTGGAGTTAAATCAAAATGGGGAAAAAGTAGACTTCTAGAAGTATTTTCTGTAGACACTATCTTATCTCTTACTCGTCCAGATTAAAGCTATTTAATAAAAAGGCCAACTTGGTTTAAAAGACACATTTACACATTGTTCTTAGGTCCTCAAACAGTCTTGTGAAGAAAGGTAATGACCCCTCTCTTAGCTACCCTGGCCTCCTTGCTGGGCCTCAGATATACTAGGCACCATCTCGAGGCCTTTGCACAGGTTCATCCTCTCGAATGCTCTCCCCCCAGCAATCTGCAGGGCTCCCTTCCTCGCTCCTTGTAGGTCTCTGTGGACTGTTACCCATCAGGGAGGCCTTCCCTGGCCACACCACAGGAAAATAGCAGTCTCCCCCTCCCTCTCGACCCCAGTTCCAGCTATTATTACCCTGCTTTGTTTTCCTGCACAACTTACTACCACTTGGCACAGTACATATCTATCTTGTATAGAGAGAATGTAAGTTCCAAGAGGACAGGGACTGTGTTTTTATTCACCACTGTATCCTCAGCATTTGAAACAGTGTGTAATAGGTGCTCAACCAATGTTGTTGAAATCAATGTATGAAAAACATTATTTAATTTTACAGATGAGACAGTGGAGCTATCTAAGATGGAACTAGAACCCAGGGCTTCCAACTCTAAAGGCAGCTTCTTTCTATTATATGGTTTGCTTTGTTTAACTTTTATTCTTCATGGTTGTGCAGAGAAGAGGTAGAAAAGCAGACCTGAGACTGCTTATCCTTAGAAAGGCCTGTTTGCAAGGCTGGTTCTTGGCTGATGTCTGGTAACTTGAATTTGGAGAGGGTTCCCGCTATTCCCAGAACCGATAAGAGTGGCTCACTGTACTTAAGTTGTTTGTATAAATGATGTGGTTTGTACTGCACACTGCTTTCCTTCTGGGAGTCTGGAATTTTGTTATGTGCTAGGCATAGGATGCCTACATAACCAGACTTTACTAAAAATCCTGAGACACTAATGAACTTCCCTGGTAGATAACATTTTACTTGTGTTGCCACAACCCATTGCTGGAGGAATTAAGTGTGTGCTGTGTTACTCTCACTAAGCTTGTGTCTGGTTTCCTCTGATCTTTGCTCTATGTGCCTTTTCCCTTCCCTGACTTTGTTTTGTATTATTTCTCTGTAATAAATCAGAGTCATGAGTACAACTATATATCAAGTCCTGTGAGTCCTCCTAGTCAATCATTGAATTTGGGAGTGGGAGAGGTCTTGGGGACCCCTGACACAATGGTGTTCTTTAACTTTTTATTTATATATTTTTAAATCATCAGTATATCACAGGCATCCTTCTATGTTATACAAATCTACCTCATTCTTTTAAATGGCTAAGTAGTCTTCTAAATTATGAATATGCTGTGAGCTATTTAACGATTTTCCTGATAATGGACATTCAGGATGTTTCCAGTTTTTCATTTTTGTAAACAATGCTTGTACACATATAGAGAGTCCTAGAAGTAGATTAGCTATGGTCAATTTTGATAGTTACTACCCAATCATCCTCCAAAAAAGGCTGTCCTAATTTATATTCCTACTGACAAATGTATGAATGCTCCATTTCTCCATATTCTCATTAACACTGGATTTACCAGTCTTCTAAATTTTTGCCGGTTTTGTGGTCAAAAAGTGGAGTGATATGCTACGATCATTTAAATTTGAATTTTCTGACCACTAATAAGTTTAGCATCTTTTCCTATGTGGGGTTAATTTACCTATTGTTCTCCTCATATTTGGCCTGTACAGAAAAGAGATGAATCTTGGAGGATGACAGTGGATTATTATAAAGTAAACCAGATGGTGACTCCAATTGCAGCAGCTGTTCCAGATGTGGTATCAATGTTTGGGGAAATCACCACATCCCTTGGTAGGCAGTTGTTGATCTGGCTTTTTCCTCAATTCCTGTTAGTAAACACCACCAGAAACAGTTTACTTTCAGCAATACACCTTCACTGTCCTACTTCAGGAGTATATCAACTCTCCAGTCCTATGTCATAGCCTAGTCCTCAGGGACCTTGATCATTCATCTCTCTCTCCCACAAGATATCACACTCATCCATTATATTGATGACATCATGCTGATTGGATCTAGGTAAGCAAGAAGTAACAACTACTCTAGACTTAATTGGTAAGGCATCTGCATGTCAGAGGGTGGGAGATAAATCCAACAAAAATTCAGGGACTTTTCGCCTCAGTGAAATTTCTAGGCATCCAGTATTATGGGCATGTTGAGATATCCCTTATAAGGTGAAGGATAAGCTGTTGCATCTGGACCCTCCTATAACCAATAAAGAGGCACCGTGCCTAATTGGCCTGTTTGGATTTTGGCGGCAACGTGCTCCTCATTTAGGGGTACTACTCCTGTCCATTTACTGAGTGACCCGAAAAGCTGCTAGTTTTGAGTGGGGACCAGAGCAAGAGGAGGCTCTGCAACAAGTACTGTTTTGCTGTACAAGCTGCTCTGCCAATTGAGCCATATGATCCAGCAGACCCAATGCTGCTAGAAGTGTCGGTGGTAAATAGCAATGCTGTTTAGAGCCTTTGGCAGGCCCCTATAGGGGAATCACAATGCAGACCCTTAGGATTTTGGAGCAAAGCCTGGCCATCCTCTGCAGATAACCACTCTCCTTCTGAGAAACAGCTTTTGGCCTGTTACTGGGCCTTGGAAGAGACTGAACGCTTAACCATAGGCTACCAAACTATCATGAGACCTGAGTTGCCTATCGTGAGCTGGGTGTTGTCTGACACATCAAGCCATAACATTGGGCATGCACAGCCGTGCTCCATAGCCAAATGGAAGCAGAAGGCACAAGTAAGTTGCATGAGGTAGTGGCCCAAATGTCTATGGCCCCCACTCTTGCCACATTATCTTCTTTTTCCCAGCCTGCAGTTTTGGCCTTGTGAGTTCCTGTGATCAGTTGACTGAAGAAGAGAAAACTTGAGCCTGGTTTACAAATGGTTCTGAACGATATACAAGTACCATCTGAAAGTGGACAGCTGCAGCACTACAGCTCCTTTGTGGGACAACCCTGAAGGACAGCGGTGAAGCAAAATCCTTCCAATGGGTGGAAGTTCGAGCAGTGCACCTGGTTGTTCATTTTGTTTGGAAGGAGAAATGACCAGAGTTGTGTTTGTACACTGACTAATGGATGGTGGCCAGTGGTTTGGCTGGATGGTCAGTGACTTGGAAGGAACATGATAGGAAAATTGGTGACAAAGAGGTCTGGGGGAAAGGTATGTAGATAGCCCTTTCTAAATGGGTGAAAAGCATGAAGATATTTGTGTGCCATGTGAATGCTCACCAGAAGGTGACTTCAGCAGAGGAGGAATTTGATAATCAAGTGAATAGGATGACCTGTTCTATGGATACCTGTTGTCCTCTTATCCCAGCCATTCCTGTCATTGTCCAATGGGCTCATGAACAAAGGTGCTTGCTGAGGGTAAAGGGAATATGAAATGGGTAGTGGAAGAAGGTAGTTATAAATATGAGTTATAAATGTGACCACATGACCAGTTACAGAAATGAGGACTGTTATGGTTATGAGTATTTCTTACTTATGTTTTTATGAATATGTTTGTCTGTATACATAAAGCATATGTCTGTTTTCTTCCCTGTTTTATCACTTTATCATATAACATAAGTTTTATTAACTTTATTTCATAGTATTTAAGTTACAGACTATCAAGTTTAAAAGTGAATATTACCCAAGGACTTGCATCCTCTTCTAGGGAAAGAGTAAGTGTGTTTCAGTTGAATTATGTTAGGTGAAAATATGACTATTATTGTTTTTATGTGGAAATTAAATATGGCTTAAGGAGATATTTATGCATGTCAAGTTGACAATGGTTCGATTTTGATGGTAAATTCATGTGTCAATTTGACTAGGCTGTGGTATACAGTTATTTGGTCAAGCAAACATTGGACTAATTGTTACTCTGAGGATATTTCATGGATTTAAATCATCAGTCTGTTGATTGCATTTTTGGCTGATTATGTCTACACTCAACAAAGGAGATTTGGATGAGACTTTTCTCATTGCTGAAGGCAATCAGTTGAAGGCCTTAAAGGGAGAACTAATGATTTCAGCCATCGTAAATAAGAATTATCTCTACTTCAGCCAGCCAGCTTTTCCTGAGGAATTCTTTGAAACTTTCATAGGAGTTTCCAGCTTGTGGCCTGCCCTATGGAATTCGGATTTGCCCAATCCTATAATGAATCTCAAAATATTTACGTAATATATATTTTATTATATATATTTTTATATATCTCCTGTCAGTTTTTTCCCTGCTATATGTTAATAACCCATCAAACTGTATAATACAAAGAGTGTACCCTAATGTAAACCACGAACTATTCATACAGTTTTAAATCCATTTTGCTTTTCAAAGGAAAAGGGGTAGCAAGTAAAGAGATGAGAGTCCCATTGTACAGCCCTTTTCCATCATGATAATTTAGAGATAGGAGACAAAGATAAGCAGAATCATGAGAATCCAGAGGGATTCTCTTCTAGGAAATTTCAGAAACTGGTGTGTAATTAAATTTGGATTTCTAATGGAGGGATTATGATATATCTGAGATTCTTCAGCCCATGCACTGGGCTGGCTGCTTTGTGGGGCTTATGGAGTGGCGTGACTCTTACCCCTGAAGAGTTTATATGCTGAAGGGAAAGAAAGGGAGCACACACACCCTGCACACAAGTGAGCACCCTCGCTTCCTCCCCTCCTCCCACCAACCACTACAAAAAGGTCCCTCCTTTTATTCCCTCTGCATAGCTGGATATGGGCGGTTCTGTTTTTCCCCTTTAATCCAGGGTTTCCAGTGCTAGGGGAGGGAATCCTAAACTCCTCACTTCTACTCCTCAGGCCTATTTTCAATGAATTCTAGAAAGCATTATTTTGTATTCTCAAGTTAAATTTTAGTGACAAATATTAAGCTCATTTATTTGTAACTGTCATTTTGAAGAGGTAATAGTGCTAAGATGGTCTTTTTGTCAGAATAGTAATTGAATTGTAAAGTTGTATTTTGTTATAAAATTTCAATTTTTATCGCCATTTTCCAGGAGAGGTTGTTAAGGTTTTTATTTTTTTTTTCTGGTGGAGAATGAGAGAAAAATAGCTATTTGAAATGTCAGCATTTCTAAATCAAATATACAGTTAAAATTTTTAAATGTAATAGATCCTGGCACTGCTTTTCATTTCTTTTCTTATCTGCAGTTTCACCATCCTCTTGCCAAAGGGAAGTAGATGCTTTTTTTTTTTTTTTAAACAGTTGAATATGACCTTTAAAAGCTGCTAATTCTTTTTTATAGACATAAAGTGCTTCAAGGTAACTTACTGTCTTTACAGAAAGAATAGACTATGTATTTTATACATATATTTTTATTTAAATGCTCTAAAATTTTTTGATAATTTGTATGGTTACATGGTTAACTTTTCCCATTTCTTGAGTTGATTGCTGGATCTGTGATTGTCTGAAGACCTGATTGATTGCCTGGGATTTAAATGTGGTCATAACATAGGCCAAGATTCATACTTAGGGATTGGATCAGGAATGGTGCTCTTTAAAATAACCATGGCCTTAAATAGCTAAATCCAGGAGACAGGGTTCAATAGTCAGGTCCAGAGACCAGTGTTAGGGTCCCTGGATAGCTCTGAGTAGGAACAGAAGCTGGACTATGAACACAGAGAACCTGGAGGCTGCATGTTACCTCTGGGCTAACCTGGAGCAGGCAGCAGGGATTTAGCATGTTATTAGTATCATGCATGTACTTTCTCCCCAGTTTCATTCCTTCTCTCATCACATTCCCTCTCCCTTCTATTGCTAACTATTTGATAGTCTGTTGCTCTTGAGATTTGGAATTAGTGATTCTGGATCCCAATTAGGGAAATGACGTGTTCTTAGTGGCAGAAATTTTTCTGTGCCCAAGCTTCTCATCGGGGTCCCCATGAAATCTTTCCTTGAGCTAATGGCCAGGTCCGGATAGCTCCCCAAATTCCTTAGTTTCATATTCTCATTCCAGGTTCCCAAGAATGTCTTGGAGTGGGGTGGGGAGTGGGCATGGCATATAGCCACAACAGTGTTAGAATGAACCACTACCGTATGCTGATAGAAAATTTTTGTATTCTCCACCCTTTCTGTTTTCAGGGTGACAATTTATTTGACACCCACTGTTCCACTGTTTTTTGTTTGTTTTTCTCTTTTAACTGTTTTATGTTGTCTTGCCTAATCTGTAAAATGTTTAAGGATAATAGTCACTTGAGAATTACTGTGTGTTTGTGTACTTATGTGAAATCTATTTCGCAGTTAAGAACTGTGACTGGTTGTGTTTCAGTAAGCCAGAATTTTATTGTGGAATACAGTGGTAAGCTGTGAAACTTTATAACTTGTTGAAGAATGCTGAGTCGCATAAAGAATATGACCTGGCCTTCTCTTTAGTCTCATCTTACCTCTTTACCCCTTGCCAGGTTCCAGCCACACTGGTTTGCCTTCAGCTCCTTGAATAGTCAAACTCCTTTCTATGTGTTAATGTTGTTCCTTTTTGGGACGCTCTGCCAGAGTTGCTATCACAAATACAACATACTGGTGTGGTCTAAACAACATGAATTTATTGGCTCGTGGTTTGGGGCAGGTGTCCAAGATGAAGACATCAAGGCTTGCTTTCTCCCTGAAGACTGTAGCCCATTGTGCTGCCTGCTGGCAATCCTTGAGGTTCCTTGGCTTTCCCATCACATGATGAGTCCTTTCCTTTCTCACGTCTGTGACTTCCTGGTTCTCTTTATAAGACCTCAAGTAATCCAGGTTAAGATCTACCCTCATTCAGTCTGGCCACACCTTAACTAAAAAATAACATCTTTAAGAGGGCCTGCTTAGAAAGGGCTCACCTCCACAGGAATGCACATTGAGATTCAGAACATGTCTATGTTGGGGTACATAATTCAATATACCACAATTCCAGGTGTTCTCAAAAGCTGTAAGTATGAGAGTTTTTTAAAAAGGAAAAACAAAGAACTGAGGACACGAAGAAGTTAATTAAAATCATTCCCACAGGTTCTATGTTGCCTGTGTCAGTTGACCTCAGTAATGGATTACTCTCTTCAGCTTGAGTATTATTAGTACTAAAGCTACTCAACTGGAGGTTTTATAAAGAATATTGTGTTGATGAGCAGTGAATTCTATTTTTAAAAATCCCTATGTGATTTTTAAAAGAGGCTTTATAGAATCTTATGAATCATAGTGGAAGTTAAAAAGAAAAGATGTCAGCAGCTAAAAGTGTGGATATGAATAAGAACTGAGGTACAAAAAGAAAGCAATCAGACAAATCAAAGAGAAGACTATAAGTAAGACTTTTCCAATTCTTTAATTTACAAGTCTCTGTTACATGTTTAGTCAGTAAACAAGAGATCGAAAGCAACCCCATATTCCTGACAGCAAAGGGTTCAGCCACTTCCACTAGCAAACTAAAGCAGTCTCCCAGGGAATGCTTTGAGCTATCTGATCGTGGGGATTTTAATTTTTAGCATGAAATCTTGATTGAACTTTTCTGGTAAGAAGAGGTTGGGGTAGATTAAGATAGACCGAACCATGTTTGAGGGGCATAGGTAGTAAGAGACGCTGATTGGCTTTCAAAAAAGTACTTAAGTGCTTTGTGAAAAGAAGGATTGAAGAGAAAAAAATAAAATAAGGAGTGAATAAAAGACCAAGACATTCAGGCAAGGATTGATTCCTGCTGTGGGACCAAGTTATTGAGCCTTGCAGTCGTGTTTGGAAGGGAAAATGTAATTGCACTGGTGATACTGTGCTTTCTTTGTAGTATTACACTGTCCTTGTCCAGGCATACCTCAATATATTATGGGTTCAGTTCCAGACCCCTGCAATAAAATGAATATTGCAATAAAGTGAGTCACAGGAATTTTTTGGTTTCCTAGTGCATATGAAA
>JAQZBX010059327.1:0-17542 GCA_029593785.1 Cabassous unicinctus | reverse complement strand
GTACTCTTTTATTATTAGCTGTTATTTCTGGGTTTATTCTTGTTCTCAGGAATAAATAGAAAAAAAAAAGAAATAGAAAATTACATCATCTAGTATTAGCTTTAAGATATTTTAGAAATTAAACAATATGATTGTATATTGAGGAATAATACTCTTATAATAGATTTTATCCAACTGATAGTATTAATATATTGATACACCCTACTACAGTAACTTTTCCTGCAGTTGAGATAGTGTGATAAATAAAAGGCACCCCTATAGTATCATTAAGAACAGAATTTCAGGTTTTCTGAAAGCACAATGTTATTTTAACACTCCTGAAATAATGTCCCTTTTATATGTCTGTGAATTGGATCTCAAAATACAAAGGTTCCTAGAGATAATATGTCAGCATTTCAAAGACCAGTATGATTTTCTATTTTTCTAACCATGTACAGAGGAGAGTCTCAGTTAAACAGCACATTTATAAAAATCTCAAACAAAATGTTCCACGTACTTTTACGAGAATAAGATAAATGTTTGTTAAGAAGGAAAGAAACCTTAAAGGGAAAAGGGGAAATTTTTTTTTAAATTTAATAAAATAATTAAATAAATATCTTTACTGAACAAGAAAAACAAGGAATAAAACCAAGCAAGTAGCAAGGTGCTAGGTGTGCCCTGAGTGCAGCAAAGATGCAAAAGAGCTTTAGGTATTGGCATCTTTGTCCAGTCACACTTGATCATCCAAATAATGTTTCTGAGGCAAAGCAGATCCTTATCAACAAAAAACATCTGCTCATATTAAAGCAGAAAAATGAAGAAAACGTCCTTGTTCAAAAAGATTTATAATAATAATGGTGGAAACAAAAAAGGGGTTTCAGTTTAAGTGAATCTAAAAATTCAGTTAGCCATATTGACCATTTCCAGTAATCAAGATGATATCTTCTGAGTTCTTTGAGTACTTGAATATGTCACCCACATCCAATTTAAGGGAACCACATCTGCTTCACTTTGTGCTGGGTAGTATAACACTTTGTAGATATTACAATGTCTAATGAGGTACATGTTTTAGGCATATTAAATAGACATGTCTTTGGCCAACCAAATTTTTCAGATTTGTAAATTATTGTGCAAATGTTATTGCAGTTATCCTAATTATTATTCCTGTCAATGTTTCTGAAAAGTGAATGATAGTTTATAGCTATTTTGCCAGATTATTCAGATCTAAGAGTTTTGTTCTACTTTTTAAAAAAATTTTTTTCTTATTTATTTTTTAAAAGATACTTAGATTACATAAATGTTACATAAAAAACATAGGGGATTCCCATATGCCCTGCTCCCTACCCCTCCCACATTTTCCCACATTAACAACATCCTTCATTAGTATGGTACATTCATTACAATTGATGAACACATTTTAGAGCATTGCCCTTAAGCATGGATTATAGTTTACATTGTAGTTTACACTCTCTCACACTCAATTTTGTAGGTTATGGCAAGATATATAATGTCATGTATCTGTTGTTGCAATGTTGTTCAGGACAATTCACAAGTCCCGAGAATGCCCCCATATTATACCTGTTTTTCCCTCTCCCTCCCCTCAGAACCTCCATTAGCCCCTGCTTCCACATCAATGAGATAAGTTCTTCTATTGCTAGAATCACAATAAGTCTATAGTAGAATACCAATAAGTGTGATTTAATCCATAGTTCGTTCCCCAATCCTGAGGATTCTGGGATGGTGATGCCCACTCCACCTCTAATAGAGAGGGGGCTTTGATCCCATAGGGCAGATGTATGGGACTATCTTGCTTGCAGTTGCAGACTCTCTGTTCCTTGGGATGGTTATTGTCCATCATCATCTCCTTGTTAATTGTCCTGGTACTTTTTATATATATATATATATTTTTTTTTTATTGAAGTATATTATTCATACATGAACATATATAAACAATAAGTGTATAGTAAAAGTTGTGAACTTATAGAATAAACATGCATAACATCACACAGGGGTCCCATACATCACTTGGTCTACTTTTTCTGTGAAATTTTATGGCTTGTACTTAGCTGAAGAGAGAGAGAGTAAGCCATTTTTTGCCTTTGTGGGCAGGATGTTGAAAAAGAGCTGGAGATACAGATCAGCATGAGACAAGAGATGGAATTGGCTATGAAGATGCTGGAGAAGGATGTCTGTGAGAAGCAGGATGCCCTGGTGTCTCTTCGGCAGCAGCTGGATGACCTCAGGGCACTGAAGCATGAACTTGCCTTTAAGCTGCAGGTAGAGGAAATAGACTCATGGCTTTCTAAAACCCTGGGCCTTCTCCTCACTCTTTTTTTTCCCCTCTGGAACCATACTTTAAATACAAGGGAGAAAAATTATGTCTCACTTTGAGGCTAGCTGCCAATAAACCACTTTAGAAATCAGACCATCATAGGATCTTGTATTACTATTCTGGAAAGCCAGGGCCACTTTTCAAATTTAATCCTAGAAAAGTTCTGCTCTCTACCCTAATGTACCAGCTGAGTTATATATTCCCTTAGCTTTTAGATTGGAATATGATAAATTGGTGAACCTTATGGTATTGCTTTTTTGTGATAAGGTTGCATATAACAGTACTAATTTTAAACAAATTGTCTTTGTTTTTTCCCCCTCCATTTGAGAATAACTGATATACTAGAGATTTAGGAATTTGGGAATTAACTGGTATGACCATTTCTGTTTCCCTCAGGTTCAAACAGCATGTGTGATTTATTTCAGGATGTTATGTTATATAGATCACTATTCTTTTTTATAACAGAGTTCAGACTTAGGAGTAAAACAGAAAAGTGAACTCAACAGTCGCTTAGAAGAGAAAACTAATCAGATGGCTGCTACCATTAAACAACTTGAACAAAGGTAAAAGTGCTGTTTCTTTAATGAAATACTTTGGGCTTTCATTTGTGTTTTCTAATGTCACTGAAAACATTTTTAAGAAATGTCAGTCTTTCATGACTATTTTGAACAGCAGAACTCTAACTCTTTTATTTAACCCCATATAGGTATCTTGTCTTAGAGGAAGGATACTTAGGACAAGGATGAATTGTGAAGGGAACTTTAAATATGTGTTAGTAACTCTTTAATTTTATTGTCCATCACTAAAGTCTTTGAATATTTTGGAGCCAGATCATGTATGGGTACTGAGATATAGCTGTCCTCCAAGTATCTATTCTGGATCTTTCTTCCATTAATATTAACCCTTTTCTTTATTCTTTCCCATCTCCCTTTTCGCGCTACCTTTTCCTGAACATTTCTGTAGTTTCCACTGTCATCGCCTACCCATAACTCTTAAATCCATGTGTCTCCAACTCTAACCTCCATGTGGAGACAAGACTTAAATTTTCAGCCTCTAACCAGCTAACTAGGGAGCCTGTGTAGCTCAAGTGGTTGAGTGTCAGCATACCACATACGAGGTCCTGGGTTTAATCCCTGGACCTGGTTAACCTAAAAATAAATAAATAACCAGCTATCTACCAACAGTACCTACAATTCAACGTACTCAAAGCACATCCTCTTGCTATGCTACTCTGTTGTTTCTTTGTTTCTCTGAAACCACCATTTTCTTTCTGGTGACTCAGCTGTCAAGAGAAATGGCTGAGACTTCAAGATCAAGTGAGGCACAACATGCAAAGTCGTTCTGTTTCCAGCCTATATTGTCACCTTTAACACCCACTAAACACCCTTCTTGCACTTCAGCAACTAAACTACTTACTGGTCCCTGCATGTGATGTTTTAGTTTCCAAGCTGCTAAAACAAATACCATAAAATGGATTGGCTTAACAACAGGAATATTGGCTCACAGTTTCACAAACTACAAGGTTTGCTTCCTCCCAGAGTCGGTATCTTCTGGCCGGCCAGCAATCTTTGGGATTAGCGTTTTTTCCATCACATGCAATGCACATGGCAGTGTCTTCTTTCTCTTCCAGGTTCTGTTGACTTCCAGCTTCTGGCTGCTACCCATAGCTTTTCTTCCTATGTCCAATTTCCTTTGCTTATAAGGACTTCAGCTATGTTGGATTAAGGCCCACCCACTCTCATTCAATTTGGACACACCTTAACTGATAACATCTTCAAAGGTCCTGTTTACAAATGGGTTCACACCCACAGGACTTGGGGTTGGGACCTGAATATGCCTTCTGTGGGGCCATGATTCAGTTCCTAACAGCATGCTTCCCATTTTCCCCATCCATTCCTGTCTAATGTTTCCACCAATTAGAAATGCCCTTCTTCTTCCGCTTACTTGCGCTTTAGATTTTTTTGTCATGCTCAAATGCCACCTCCTCAAAGCTTCCTCTGCTTCCTCTTCTGTCCTTGTTGGAACTCCATAGCTTTATTTCAATACCCTTTATGCCACTTCTCATTTTCTGCCTTATCTTATGTATCTTATCTTTCCAATGAGAGTATAAGCTTCTTGAAGTTAGTTAGCTAATTTTTTAAGTCCCCTTTTTAGATCTGTCACAGTGCCTTGCACATACAAGGAACGCATTCAATTCAATAAATGAATGAATGACTTCTTTCATCCAGATCATCTTAACCAGGGTCCTAAATATATTCATGTTTACTCAAAAGTTTATTGCAAATTAATAAATACACTTGAAATCTCTAGTTTGGCTAATGAATGAAAAGGTATCAGTCTACATAGGAAATAAAGTTATCTAAGGAAATATGTACATAAGCAGTTATATGTTTAAGATTTAACACATCAATTTTAGTGTTCATAGATTGTGCATTTGAAGTGTTATTAAATTATTTTTCAATAATTTTTGACTTGACATTTAAAGCAGACAGAATTAAAATAATGACTTATCTCACTGAGTATTGACTTGGTCTCTTGCTATTTTTGTCTTTCTTTTTTATCCATTTTCTCATATCCCTCTCATTCCATTTTCATTTTTGTTTTATTAATTTAGTGAAAAGGATTTGGTGAAACAGGCAAAAACCTTAAATAGTGCAGCAAATAAACTGATCCCAAAACATCATTAGGCATTTTGCAGTTGGTCACCTCGCAAGTCTGATCTCACAACTTAATTGTAAAAGGAAGAAATCTGAACGTTATTATGTTTAAGCTCTGATTCTATATAAAACGTCACCAAAAGTTGACTTGGAATTTGTTGGACTTTTAAAAAACTAGTTTGGCATATAGGTTGGATGTTTCGGTTTTTTTCCCCCTTCTTTATTTTCTCCCCAGAGTTAGAAAATTTGGGATAAGTTCCCTGATTAATGCCAAATAAACTTTGTGAAATTACTTCTGAGTTCATCATTAAATAATCCAACATTTTTTTGAAAAACCTAGGGGATTGAAGTCCTGTACATATATTAGTGATGCCTTTACATCCCAGTCCTTGACAATATCAGAGTCTAGATGAATTGTTCATACCTGTATCAGCAAGCCTGTTCTACCATTGCACTAAACGAACTAGAGGTGAATCACATGTGGACTTGGACTTTTCTAAAGTAGTGCTGTATGTCTTAGGTCATGAGCCCTTTTCAGTTTTATTATATAGGTTTAATCCCCAAGCCAAGGATAAATACTTAATTCTATTCTCAGTAACCAAGATTGCTTGCAACTTTTTTGCCTTAGTGACTTGGGGGAAAAAAACAGCAACATCTTTACATTCCTTTAAAGTACCTTGGTATAAAGTTAGTGATTAGGTAACTTAAATAACATAATGTGGAAGCTTGGATAAACCCTACTAATATTCGTGTCATCTTCTACCTCTGCCATTTTTTTCTGCAATTCCACTTCCTATTTAGGTAGGTCAGAGAGAACGATTTTAATAACTCTCTTATCCTATTAAAGAAAAAAATAGGCTATACATTTTTCAAATCTATTCTGCTTTTCCTATTGAAGTAAAGAAGACAAAGTGTGGACATGAGTGATCGTTTCCTGCCTGTTATTCCTTGCCTGGAAACTTTTACTTAACAATTTCTGTTACTTTTTGTTCAGATATGAATTTGCTAAAATGAAACTAATAATCTAATTATTAGAAAAAAACTTCAGAGTAGGAAATAGATAAGTGATAAATTTATATTCTTTATTATTATTTAGTCTAAAAATAAAGATTCCCAGTAGATATCCACAAGCTATATTAGCAGGGCTTCTTTTTAAAGTGATCACAAATCTCACCCTTTTTAGTTGTAAATAATCTTATACTTTGATTTTTTTTTAAATGACTTTTTATTTTAGAGGACAGGCTTTACATGGCCTTCATTCCTTCAAAAAGTCTCCACGAAATATTTTCTTTTTCTCTCTTTTCTCATTCTGGTGAATTTGCAGCATTTCAGCTGCTTAGGTAGAAACAAAAATAACCATTTTGCTTCCAGCTCATGAAATCTCTTACCATCTTCTTGGCAAAACCAGAATAAGAAAGTAAGATAGATTTTATGTGTGCTTTTATAGGTCCTTGTACAGACTTTTGAACCGAGGTCAAGTCAAAGAACCTATGTTTAGGACAACTTTATGAAATATCCTGTGCTCTTGAACTTTAGTTCTTATAATTTTGCACCTATATAAATAATCTCTTACTTGTATTATTATCTTCATCATCCTTTTGTGGTGATGAGTTGCTTTTTCTGTGAGCATTTGGAAAGAGTACTCAAACACCAAAATAAAACTTTTCAAAGTCTACACAGCATGCTTCCAAATTCTATTACAGAGAGCCCCAGATATTTCACCTTCTAGATGATGCTTTTTCATAGGTGCAAAGTTATAGGATATGTAGAAGAAAGCAACCATTAGAATCTTCCAGAGAATATGGTCAGGAATCTTATGCAGGTCCAGTACTGAATTGTTTGTCCACTTAGTCACATACCTATTGCTAGGAAAGGAAAAGAAAATAGATGGCCCAACTCTGACAAAGGTTTTTTCTTATATAATAACCCAGAGCCTGGATAAGGATTGATATATAATGTCCTCAGATTTAATTCAATATGTGGTTTGGAGGAAGGACCAGAAAAATGTTCTAATTCCAGTTATAAGAAGGTAGTTGCCCTTTTCCAAATTCCAGTTATGTATGTTAAACAGAAATGTAAAGTACCAAACCTATTAGGAAATAAAAACAAAAAAACAGTGGACTTAAATTACTGTGTGCTTGAAGTTGGCTTTGGATATGGATTTTCTAAAAAGTGATGTTTTATTGTTCATAATCTAATGGCTGTAAACTGTAGTAATAGAATAAAAAAAAGTGGAAAATCAGCTTTTCTTCTGCCTGGTTCACCTTCATCTTGTTTTTCTTTAGAATTTCTTTCTTCTCCATCTTTTTTTTCCCTCCATAATTTCTTCTGTGTCCTGTAACGTTTTTCTCACTGTCTCTGTGCCTTGAGTTGTTTTATTTTATGTTGTGAACTTAGTTTCCTCCCCACCATGGCTTTTGTTTTTTATCACAAGTTCATGTGGCTCACATCCAGATTGCACCAGGCTGAGCGAGGCCGCCAGTCTGCCGAGATGGACAACCGGCTCTTCAAACAGGACTTTGGAGACAAGATCAACAGTCTGCAGCTGGAAGTGGAGGAGCTCACCAGGCAGCGGTGAAGCGAGGGCAGCTTGAGCTGACAGGGTGGTTGTGGGTAATTCTAAGACTAGGCAGCAAGAGAAGGGGGTCTCATGACTTCCAGCCATTTTGGCTTTCTCTTTCCAGTGTACTTTCTCTGGAATTAGAATTCAGAAAGCTTCACATACATAAGCATTCACAAAATCCAGTCAACATTGTTTGCAGTCGAAGAATTAGGAAATTAGAACCCAGGAGCTCAGATAAATAGGAAGGAGTAAACCAACTAGTAACCAACGTAACACTAATAATAATAGTTAATATTTACAGATCTCTTACTTTGTGCCATACTTTATTAAGCATGTCATGTTCATTCTCTCCTGCGATCTTCAGATTAACCCTATTGGTAGATGATATTATTATTCCCACTTTCATATGAAGCCAAAACTTAGAGGGGTTAAATTTTTCCAAATTCCTACAGTTAGGCGAATAGGCAACATTGTACTTTGAAAGCTGTCTCCTAGATTCTAAGCCCTTAACCATTCTTCCTTATTATCTCTCAGGTGAGACTCACTTCCGTGCAGAAGCTGCTAACTAAACAAATAGAACTTTGTTGTTGGATACAAAGCATATAGCTACTAAGGACACTGGTAGTTGAGGTTGTAACAGGGGATTAAAAACATAACTGTGATGAGAGACCAGTTAATTAGCATGAAATGGGTCTGTAGTGTCAGTGCTCTCACACTGTATCTTAATGAAAATTTGTAAATACTGTTTTTCAATTATGGTAAATCTTATTTGTCATTCAACTGGCCTCAACTCTTTATTAAGAGTTAATATAAGATATCAAATACCTATATTCATACTGGTAACCTGCAGGCACTGTGAAATCCTAAAATGCATTCTTAATCATCCAAGAAAGATTAAACATGTTTTATGTATTTTGATGTTAAGTTATTGATTTCATTGTATTGTGTTTTAATATTTTAAAATTTGGTTGTCCATATATAACTGGTAACTTTTTATTAATCGAGTAGTAAAATTTAATTATTGAACTTTAGGAAAATGGATGGCATTCTTTAGAGAATATGAGTACAGAAATCCAAATTTTCATCCTTTTCCTCTCCCACCTACTCTAGGCACCAGCTTGAGTTAGAACTAAAACAGGAAAGAGAAAGAAGGTTACAAAACAACAAAAGGAGCATCCCAGGAAAGGGCACACAGAAGCCGGAACCCAAAATGGTAATATTTGTTATACTTTTGTTCATTTACTTAATTTTAATCTAATTTTTTAGAGGCTACCTTGATGGGCCCCACAGTTTTCTTTCATAGAGTACATATAATTGCTGTGGCCTTGAGTATGTAGATAGCAGCCTAGAGATGGAGAGAATACATGAAAGCTTGATTGTGAGTCTACCTCTGGGAATTCCTGTCTAACTTGATTTCATTTTGAAGAGGGGATTTTAATAACCATGATTTTCACAGGCCCTACTATTCCTTTCAACTTAAGTATAAGATGATTTTGGTTTCTCAACCAAAAAAATGTGTTTCTCAGACTTCTACTGTCTTTTAATCTTTTTATAGTATGTTCTAGTAATTCTTCTCCTACCCTGACTTTCATCTTAACAGAGTTTTTTTAAATGTGGATTCAATTCTGTTCACCTTTATCAAAATCATGAGGATTTTCTTTTGAGTATGTATACCAAGGTACTTCTCTTGAGAATAATTAGAAAAAGAGGCAACTAGGCTTGGGAAAGAGAAAAGTAATGTAAAGTATTCAAAAGAGCAGGAGTAGAGGTTTCTGCAAAACAGTCTTGAGAACTAGTTCTCCAGCACCTGGAGGTCACAGATCTAAGATTGTGTAAGGTCATCTCAGAAAATAGGAATCAGCCTCTTTAGGTAATAAGAGTGTGAAATTCTCTTTTTTGTCAAAGACCAAACACTGAAAAAAAAAATCAAATCATGTGTGCACATATCATATATAACAAAGCAGAACAAATTTATAAGCTTCTCATTTAAATTTTTGGAGAATGAGCTGCTAATTTGCTGGTGAGTAGAAAAGAATGGTAAATGGAAATTTATTATATAGTATCCAATACTAATCATTGAAAGTGTGTAAAGTACCGTTTCTCTATGTAGCATGCCCTCTTGTTTTATTTTAGTGACCATAAAATCCACTTTTATTAGAGCTTTTAGAAGTTCACTTAAAATCTTAAGCTAATTTATCCTGTTTTGCCAATGAGTCTCTCAATCTCTAATTGTATGGCATTGGGGGTTTCCAAGAGGGATAATATCTTCAAGATTGGAGGGTAAATATTGTACTGACCTCCTTTCCTTGATATTTGAGTAGTCTAAGAACATGTATTCCACTTTTGGAGGCAGGTGAGCAGGAGGCCAAGGCAAGCAGGAGTGTGTTTGCACCTCAGAAAGAATTCATCCCTTAGGACTGCTCAGGCAGGGCAGAAGAGCGTTGGTTGTCATGCAGTTTGGAACTTCGCATTGGTCCTTTAGAGTAGAAAACTCCTTCAGTTGTATGGGCTATAGAAGTTGAATTCAATAGGATTATATAGTCTGCTGGATAAGTCTTTGGCCATGTTAATTTTTACCAGTTTTTCAGAGCATGAGGGAAAAAAATTGTATTTCTCCTAAGAAGTAACTGATACCTTGAGTCCACTTGGAGTGGAGCAGGTGTAGCTCAGTAGTCGAGCACACGCTTCACATGTATGAGGTCCCGGGTTCAACCCCTGGTGCTTCCAAAAAAAAAAAAACTTCTTGGAGCAGAGAATAGGGAAACACCTTTGAAAGGTGAATCTTCTCCCTAATAAAAAAACTACTTAGCTTTATACCCAAGCTAAGGCCATCAAGAAGAAACTGTCTGCAACATCATCATTTAGCATTGTGAATAATTAATTGAGCTGTTTTCTTTTGTCAGGTTGAGAAGCAGAAAATTCAAGAGGAAAATGTTAAACTAAAAACGGCCTTTGAAGAAAGCCACAGGTGTTGTTAATCAAGTATTAACTAACCTATTAAGCTATTTCAGGGTGGTGGGAAAGAGGGAGCTTTTTATATGGTTAGCCTTCACCCAGACCAGGTGCTGACTTTTGTAATATTAGAGTGCCAGAAAAACATTTTTAAGGGGAATGACTAAATAATAAATCAGGTAATGTGTGTTAATCCAAACCCATTGATCCATTTCAGAAGAAAGAAGTGTAATCAGTCTGCACTCTGATTCTTCCCAGACTAATCCCCAAACTCAAATGATCACTTAGAAGATAATTAATAATCTTTATGGGACTAGTATCCCAACAGAATGAAGCACAAGTCATAGCATTTCTTAGGGTCTTAAATCTACTTGAGTATGACTTGTTTCCACCTATATGCTAAGTGAAAAGCTACTGTGTTTCAAATCAGTCCTCCCATTTCCCTTATTTCATGTCTCTCAAGGGCCTTGGTTTAACTTGATTTCTTTTTTTAACTCATCTGATTGGCCCACTATGAAGAGTATAGGATCTGTTCTTTTTTTAAGATTTATTTATTTATTTATTCCTGCCCCTCCTTGTTGTTTTGTGCTTGCTGTCTGTTCTCTGTGTCCATTCGCTGTGTGTTCTTCTGTGTCTGCTTGTCTTCTCTTTAGGCAGCACCGGGAGCTGATCCTGGGACCTTCCAGAGTGGGAGAGAAGCGCTCAATCTCTTGCGCCACCTCAGCTCCCTGGTCTGCTGCATCTCTTATTGTCCCTCCTCTGTGTCTCTTTTTGTTGCGTCATCTTGCTGCACCAGCTCTCCGCTCGGTCCAGCACTCCTGCGTGGGCCGGCTTGCCTTCACCAGGAGGCCCTGGGAATCAAACCCTGGACCTCCTATATGATAGACGGGAGCCCAATCCTTTGAGCCACATCCGCTTCCCAGGATCTATTTTAAGGAAGCTGACCTTTGACAATTATTTTTAGCAGGTAGAAATGTTACAAAATATTACTAGCTGCTACTGCATTTAAAAAAAAAAAAAAAAAGGTTAGTGATGAGGGAAGATGTAATTGAGGAGTTTTAAGAGAACTGTACAGTATATATTTTTGGCACTTATCCCTGTTCAGGCTTTCAATGACTTAAAAATCAGGTAGTGTATCATCTGGAGGAAAAGTAGCTTCTGGAGAAGGGAAATCATGTGGTCCAGCATGTAGGCTGATTATGCAGGTACTTCGCCTAAACACATCTTCCTCACCTCCAAGGCCAGAATGATTCCAAAGCTTTTAATTTTGCTCCTGCAGAATGTGCTCTGATCCAGGGATAGCCTTCAGCTATAGCCCATCTAATGTTACAGATCTACATGGGCATGTGGAAAGTTGCTAGAAAGGCTGTAAAATTAACCTGGACTTCTAAGTGACTTCCAGGTTCAGACTAAAATTAAGTCATTTACAAAAAATTAGAAGTGTTTGTTAAATGTCAGGTTCTGATTTAAGTCCTGGAAATATAAGACAATACCACCTTATATTTGTATTGTACTTTATAGCCTGGAAAATGTATTTCATTTCTCCTTACAAATTTAATTCTTCTTAGAAAAGTATAATCATCTATCCCCACTTTACGGATGAGAAAATCGAGGAGCAGAGAGAGACTGGGTGACATGATAAATTTATATATCTTCTGATTTTAAGCTCTTTGTCTCTGCATGATGGAATAGATTCTTCCAAGGCCTATCCTGGGCACAACTTCAATCCTGAGACATACATCTGAAAGCCTGGTCATCCAATGGTGTCTCTCTGGTGGTCACACAGCCACTCAACTGAAGAGAATAGGAACTTTTGTATATCTGTGGTGCATTTCCCCCAGAACTGAGATTAGTCTGCTTCTCCTCTCATGTAGGCCCTATTCCAAGCTGGGAAAATCAGGGTTAGCTTAGTTTAGTCTCATAAAGAAATATTTCAACCTGAATGGGTTCTTATGTGGTAATATCATTTATTTCCCTTTTCTTGATTAATTCGCTAAAATTTACATTTGAAGAATATTTGGGTGAGGAGAATAACACATGATATATAATAATGGACAGATTTCCATAATACTAGATAGATTTTAAAAAGCTATTAAAATGTTTGGCATTGGGAGCAGATGTAGCTCAAGTGGTTGGGTACCTGCTTCCCATATACAAGGTCCTGGGTCAATCCCCGGTACCTCCTAAAATAAAAATAATAAAAGGTATGGCATTGGCTATTGGAGTTTTACATGTTGAGAAACATAAGTGTTAAGTATTTTCTTGGTTTTAAAAAGGGAAAATAAAATATAAATCCAAATCTAATTTTAAATGGAATCATAATGTAGGTCAAGGGTCAGATTCTACTCATATATATATAGTAGGCAAGGGAATAAGAAGTTTATTAAGAAACAAGAAAAGAGATAAATATACAATCTGAGACGTGGATTGCAGGTGTGCTACAGGATGAGTTGTGCACGTGGGCCCCCAGGTTTGGCCTCTAGTAATATTTTTAATGCCAAAATTTCCTTTCCATGGAAGTCAAGATTAATAATTATGTTGTTCCCAGGAACATAAAAGTAAAAGAACCATTGTTTTGTTTTGTTTTGTTTTGTTTTGTTTTGTTTTGTTTTGTTTTGACAAATTGAGATGATATAAGTAGAAATATAGTGAGTTGCTATTTACTAATTTTAATTCTCCATTGTAGGCTACGATCTCACTCTGTGGATGAACAGGTAACTGAGCCTCCTACAATATCTTGTAAAAATTATGAAGTTGTCTAGACCATGCCTAGCCAGTAAACATGGTAGCATGAGACATAGATGAATGCATGTAAATCTCTGTGTGTACCATCCTTTGAACAATGTCCTAAACATGTATACACGCAAAGCTCTCACAGGAGGTAAACAGCTTTGAGCAATTTGCTAAGTAACCAGCAGTTCTCACTTCTTAGCTCTGATATACTACAGGACCTAGAAGAGCTCATTTTATCTCCCTTTGCGTTAGTTTCCCCACATACAAAGTGAAGAGAAAAAAATATTTCTTGACCACTTAAAAATAAATAAAGATAAATGACTGTAAAACCCTTAACAATAAAATGTGACAACCCTATGCGAAAGATGATAAATATTACTAGACCTGAATCACCCCTGTAATTTAGTAATTAAGATGTTAAATGAAGACTAGTGCTTTCCATTCTCCATGGTAGAGTGAGACAAGAGGGATGGAGCAATTTTTCATTTATTTTTTTAACTTTTCACTATACTTATATGCTTGAATTTTCTTTTTATAAATAAAATCACATTTTACTTTATTTCAAAAATTAAAGAACTGGGAGGGTAACATTAGGATTATCAGAGTTGTATTAAGGTGGTAGGAATATATGTCGTCTGTTTCTTTAGTTTTCAGATAATCTGTAGTGTGGTTATATTAATTTTGTAACTAAAAAATACATATTCTGAAAGTGTTGATGAAGGGTTAACTAACTGGCTAACTGTGTGGTTTAGGATCAGCCACTGGGCTCTGAAAAACCACAGGTGTGTCAGTTCTGCCAAGAAGATGGCGACATAACCAAGGTAACTACATTGAGCATTAACAGGTTCTTCATAGAGATGGCCATTATAGCACTAACCCTTTTCAAGGAATGATAGGGACTTCACCATTGTATTTCATGGCTCCTTCTCACAGTGCGAAGAGTGGGGAGAAAAGCAAAGGAAGCAAGCATTTATTGTGTGCCTATACTGTTCTTTTTTGTCATAATAAGTCATATCAGAAAATCCCCATAAAAATAAATATATTTATGAGTGCTTACTGTATGGCATGTGCTGTAGAAATAGTAATGAACAAAGTAGACCAAGTGTCTGTTCTTGTGAATCCCCTTATGTCCTTTGTGTTATCATTTCATAGATTTTATAGATGAAGAAACTCGGGCTCAAAGATGTTAAGTACATTTCCCAAAATTACACAATAGTAAGTGGCAAAACCAGGATTCCAACCTGACTTTGGCTCCAAAGTCCACATTTCTGGATGCCGTCCTTCATAGAACAGATAAGATAGGTTTGGGGGAGGGGATTCTTTTAATTATTTGGAGAAATAGCCTTTGAAAGGGAAGTGAACTCGCCCCACTAGACAATTTGTTTTCGTCATGGATCCTCAAGGGTCCCTGCCTGAACTCCTCCTGGTCTGTTGTCCTCAAGTAGGCAGAGGAAAGGAGGCATCAGAAATAATAAATTCGTTTGACAGCTAGAAATGTGTCTTGCTCATAGTAGTATCCCCCAGCATCTAGTCTGGTGCCTAGTACATAGTACTGTTATGAACAAATATGGTCCTGTATCTACAGAAAAATCATGGAAAAGTGAGTGTAAGAAACAATTCCTAGAAAGAGAAATGGGAAACATGCACAAATTCTGGATTACAACACACACAACACCATTTGTGATCATGCTGAATTTTAACAAGCAGAACTACAAGATGACCTTCTCTTAAATTAGCAGTTAGAAAATAGAAAACAGATAAACTTCCTTTATTGAATCAGAAGCTGTTCCTTTCTGTTACAGAAATATGTTTCAAATTAGAAGAAACTTCTCTTCTAAGTCTGGCTTCTCTCTTTGAAGCCATGCAAACTAACTTCAATATGTTAAAGGAACATTCTTCCCAGGCTTCAAACAAAAGTGAACCCTTACTTCCACTGCAACCTCAGGAAGATGAATTGCTTGGGATGGAAGTAGCATTTCACAGGGAAAATTATTCTTCAGAGCCTTTTTTTATAGGGTCCCTTGGAACTATGTGTGCACTACCCTACCATAGTCTTGTCTGTGACCCTGCCACAGTGACCTACATGCTCTCCAGCTGTTGGCCACTAAGATTCAAAAAGAGTCCAGTTTCCCTATAAATGGGATACTGGAAGCGGTGCTCCTGCTACACTGATATCCCAAAGGATGTGCTTATTGAGCATCACACGAAATCAGTAAGCACATCAGTGTATTAGAATTATACTTTGGGAAGCGGGAGTGGCTCGGTCGAGGAGCCCCCATTTGCCATATGGGAGGCCCCGGGTTCGCTTCCCGGGGCCTCCTTGTGAGGGTGGGCCGGCAAGCGCGGCGCGAGGGGCTGATGCAGTGGTGCCTCACAGCAAGGGGGAGATGGGCAGGCGTGGAGAGGACGCAGCGAATGGACACGGCAGGCACGGGCAGCAAGGGGGGGATAAATAAATAAATAAATCTTTAAAAAAAAAAAGAATTATACTTTGAGTTCATATTCAGCTATTTATTTATTTATTTTTATATACTGGGGCCGGGGATTGAACCTGGGACCTCCCATGTGGGAAGCAGGCGCTCAACTACTTGAGCCACATCCGCTCCCCTTCAGCAATTTTTAAATCCTAGGCTGTCCACCCAATCCACTGCCAAGTCACTGCTTTATTTGGAGTACGCATAGGTACTTGCAACCTAATTTTACAAGTAGCCCAACCTAAAAGTGAATATAGGGAGCAGAAGCATGAACTGTATTCCAAATATGAATAATTTCTGTTTTAACTGTTCTTTTGAATTCTGTGACACTGCTTCTTTTCATTAAAAACTAAAAATTAAACTGTAAGCTTCTTTGTAGACCAACACTGTGTTTGATCAGATACTATCTGGCACACAGGAAACATTCAGTCAACACTTGATTGGGTATTGAGCATTTACCATATTTTTATATTCCATGCATCTTTGTCCCTTGCTCCTCTTCTATTCCCCACCTAACCTCTTATTCTCCTTGTAGAATGTGTGTAAGAACTGCAGAGGAACCTTCTGTAATGCTTGTTCAACAAATGAACTGCCTCTTCCTTCAAGTATCAAGCCTGAGCGAGTCTGCAATCCTTGTCACAAGCATCTGATAAAGCAATATTCCACCAGCCCATCATAAGACAAGAGGACAAGAGCTGGACCAAAATTTTTATGCAGGACCAGTCTCTACCTGTGTTAGATGTCAGGATCCCCTAAGAGCCCAGTCATTAGAATCAATAAACAGCTGATAGAGAAGAGTTATTTAAATACATCAGGTCCAGGGAGAAAAGACAGTGGTTGATGGTGCTGGAAATTTTGCCCGTTTTCCCTAATGACTGTATGAATAAAAGTTACTCAATTGAGCATTTCTCTTCTAAATCTAAATACCCCACATTGAGGGATTTCTTGTATAGCATATCTTTGTAAGGACTATTACTCATTTTTATGAATAATGAAGAGGGTGGATATAATAGGAGAGAGTGAGTGGTCCAAGCAGATAAGGCTAAAAAGGAAATAATCATCTCCCTCTATTACATGTTCAGATTCATGGGGAAAGATAAATGTTAACAGATCAAAATGACAGATGTTACGTGTTTTCCTAGGTGCTGCTAGACAAACATTGTTTCCTCTTTACTCCCTCTACCTACCTCTTTATAAGTTATTTCTGCCAAACTGTGAACCTAAGCTCAGGGAAAAGAAAGAGAAATTAAAGAGTAATATAAATTATGAATATACTTAAGACAATATTATATTATGTCAGGACCAGAAGATTTCTGGTATTGGCCTATAAATGATTTCATTATCAGAATGAGAAGGAACCTTTGCAGTTTTTCCCCATAATGATTTCAAAGTAAATATCTGCCCTTCTTAGAATCTCCTACCACAAAACAAGCCAACTTTCTTCCCAAGTAATAATGGAAATTGTAAGGAGTTTTAAAGTTAGGGTTTGACTTCTTCAAACAGGAAGTATTGATGAAAGCAAAGCTAGGTCAGGTGTAGAATGAAACAAATTCAGTTTATTCATGGCTGAGAACAAATATCTCAGAAACAGTTATTAAATTGTTTCTTGTTATAAGAAATCCCTTATGTTCTGAGCCAAGAAGTAGAGCTGCTGGTACACAGGTTTCTTGGAAAGGGCAATATTCAGACATCTCTTATTTTAAAACCCTTTAAGGAAAGGAGGGAAGGAGAGAAATGGAATGCACTATTTTAATTGTTACATGTGTCCAGATTTTATTCCAATTAAGAACTAAGAAGATACAGTTCTGTGACTGATTTAGAATCCTGGGGTGGAAACATCCTGGAATTGTGA
>JAQZBX010059326.1:0-17542 GCA_029593785.1 Cabassous unicinctus | reverse complement strand
AAAAAAAAAAAAAAAAAAAAAAAAAAGGCAAGGCAAAAGTCAGAGAGAGCAGTTTTGATGTTGGAGTCTTGATGCTGGAGCCTGGGGAGGCGAGCTGACAGAGGAACATGGTCATGAGGAAGAAGAGAAGGCCCCAGGATAGAGGCAAGCCATTTGCCTGATAGTCTACAACTGGCCTTGTGGAGAGAAGCAAAGCCTAGAAAGCCTCATAGTCTACAGCTGACCTTGTGGAGGAAAGAGGAGCTAAGCCCGGAGAGAAATGCAGCCCTGGGAAGAGAGGAACCCAAGAAGCCTGAACACTGGCAAACATCTGCAGCTGTCTTGCTTCAACATGTGGCAATGGATTTTGGTGAGGGAAGAAACTTAAGCTTTATGGCCTGGTAACTGTGGACTTCTACCCCAGATAAATACCCTTTATAAAGACCAACCCATTTCTGGTATTTTGCATCAGCACCCCTTTGGTTGACTAATACACCCCCTTAGGTTTATTCATTCCTCAATCTTGAGGATTTGGGGATGGTGATGCCCACTCTGTTTCTGATTGAGAGGGGCTTAAAGCCCATGGGGCAGATGGATGGAACTGTCTTGCTTGCAGTTGTAGATACTCTGATTTTTGGGGAATAGGCGTTGTCCATCATCATCAGTTTGTTAGTTTTCCTGGGCAAGTCCAATGAACTAGAGAGTAGGTGTTGGCTGTAACTCTGCTGATATTCAGGACTGAACTGGCATATGAACAGACTTAAGATTTAAGTCTTTGGTACATATATTTAATGGGTATAGTGCTAATGAGAGGTTCAAATAAAAGTGGCAGAAGAGCCCTGTGTGAGTCTAACTCTGTACATCGGGGAGCATATATTCCAAAGTAAGCTCCACTGACAGGGTTCCAAATTCCTGAGGTTGTCTGCCCTACCTATAGTGTATAGTTATCTCTAGAACCCTCAGAAACCCCATTTGAGGCACTGTTTACTATGTCAGTCAATGAGATCCTTCTGAGACATGCAGAAGTGTAACCTGTGGAATGACCCCTTGACTCACTTTGAAATCTCTTAACCATAAAAACTCATTTGTATTTAATATTTTCCCCTTTTGGTCAAGGTCTTTTTCCAAATGCATCACTAATTGGCACTTGGTATTAATCCCTCAGTGCCAGGGAGGCTCATCACCAGGAGTCATGTCCCATGCTGGGGAGAAGGTAGTGCATTTATATGCTGAGTTTGGCTTAGAGAGAGGCTGCCTTTGAACAACAGGGAGGCTTTCAGGAGGCAACGCCTAGGCAATATATAATACTAGCCTAAGTCTCAGTTTCACTAGAAAAGGTTCATAAGTACAACCATCAATATCAAGGGCCTGGCGTAATGATCTTTCTACCTTCACTGCCCATGTACTCAGGGGATTCTTGTCACTCTGTTAGAGAACGTAGCAGGACTTCCCAGGATGGGAATTCAATATTCTTTTGGTTTTTGTGTGGGTCTCCAACCACTGAGACAATGCCCCATGACCACTTGAACATATTCATGAGCCATAGAGACATGCCCCAGGTGCACCTCTCCCCACATATCTCCCCATCACTGAAACTCTGTACCAGTGATCCTTCATTACCACAGTTGTGACCCTTCTGCAATCCAAAACCTCCCCCAAAACAATGCCAAAAAAACATAAACAAATAAAAATAAGAAAATACAATAATAATAAATAGCAAGTAAAATACAAAAGTAAAAATAAAAAATAAAAAATAAAATAATTTTTTCATTCTGATTTTCATCAGCATAAGATCTGTTATCTTTTATGTACAGTGACAATTTCTTCTGTATGTTTCCCTAGTGTCTTATTTTTTTCTCTTCATCTTCCAAGAAGATTTAAGTTACAGAAAAGTCACATAGAAAATATACCCCTCTCTCACTTTCCCCCATTAATAACATCTTATGTGAGTATGGTACATTTGTTACAATTGATGAACAAATATTGAAGCATTGCTACTAACCATGGTCAATGGTTTACATTATGGTTTACATTTTACACTATACACTTTTATAGGTTTTGACAAAATTTAAAATGGCCTGTATCCATCACTGAAAGATCATTCAGAACAATTCCAATGCCCTAAAAATGCCCTGTATCCATCACTGGAAGATCACGCAGAACAATTCCAACACCTTAAAAATGTCCTATGTTCCATCTTTTCTATGCTTCCCTCTCCCTCCCCTTGGGATCTATGGTAACCACTAAATTCTAATTTTTGAAGAATAAGTTTCATAGCCATATGCAATAATATTGAGGACTTGACATCTTGCTCTGTTTTCTTTTATTAGGCACTGCCTATATTCTCAAGAGATTCTTGTCCCTCTAATTGAGAACATAGCAGGACCCCCCAGTATGGGAGTTTAATATATTCTTGTTTATTGTGTGGGTCTCCACCCACTGAGATAATAAAATATGACAAGATGAACACTTCCATATTTCACAGAGGCATGCCCCAGGCATGCCCTATCCTGCATATCTCCCCAGCCCCGACATCCTGCACCAATAACCCTCCCCTGCCGTATTTGTCAAAAGAATATTCCCACCATTGTAGTAGTTTTAACCACAGACTTACAAATTCCCAGATTTCACCTGCTCCTTCCTCCAGCCCTCCCCCCAGTTCCATGGATAGTCCAACCCAACCCCCCCACCCTACTCCTCCTCACATTCCTGCACCCTCGAAACCAATCACATCACTGTACCACTATCACCACCACCACTGCCCAGCAACCCCCTTCCACTTTATCATAGATTTTGTCCATATTGAGCATCGGCTCACCATCCTCTACTCCCTTTCAGTCTCCTGATATCCTGTCTTCCAGACTCTAGCTCTGTGAGCCTGCTCAATTTGCTTAAGTCATATCAGTGAGGTCATGTAATATTTGTCCTTCAGTGCCTGGCTTGCTTCACTCAAGGTACTCAAGATTCATCCATGTTGTCCTATGTGTTAATACTGCATTCCTTCTTATAGCTGAGTAATATTCCATTGTATGTATATACTACGTTTTGCTTATCCATTCATCTATTGATAGACATTTGGGGTGTTTCTAACTTTTGGCACTAGTGAATAATGCTGCTATGAACATTGGTGTGCATATATTTCTTGTGTATATATCCCTGCTTTCAGTTCTTCTAGTTATATACCCGGAAGACGGATTGTAGTATTATTTTTTATGTTTAATTTTGTATTTGAATTTTTAATCTAGGTTCACATTTAGGTTAAAATATGAAGCACTCACATTTGTGCAAGCTTTCTTAAAATCCACTTACAATAGGATACATTGATCAGCAGGTGATAGTTTTCAACAAATTTTTTAAATGGAAAATATATGAAGACAGCTAAAATGAGGATGCCTCAGCCTAGAGTCAAATTTTCATATTTCATCTTGGTGGATTTATGGATATTTTATCAAAGTTGATAAATCAAGAAATAGTGGTGTAATTAGATTGAATTTATGAAGTTAACCAGCAGAGGAACTAAAAACAGAGCCATTTAAAAGTGATTTCTCTAATACGAATATTCTCGCTGTCCTGATTTTGTGATAATCATGGTAGGCTAAACATTTGTTATATTAGAAACCATGCATGTGTTCCCAGAGCTAATTTTTCTCCCTAGGTCTGGTTTTTAGAATGCTGGTAATAAACTAAGGCTAATTTATTATATGACCATCCTGTATGGGAAATGACTGTAACTCTAGGGATCTTTGGTCAACCTTAAGAGATATACTAGGGGGAAGGATGTGGCTCAAATGGTTGGGTGTCAGTCTCCCATATGGAGGGACCTGGGTTCGATCCCCGGGAACTCCCAGTAAAAATTTAAAAAAGAAAAATATAGAAGGCACATGGGCTGCCAGGCTCTGTGCGTGGGTGCTCTGCCAGGCCCCATGAGCGGGTGAGCCCCCAGGCCCCGCGAGTCATGCAGCAAGATGATGACGTAACAAGAGAGTGACACCAGGGAAAGCCAAGATGAGACACACCAAAAAACCAGGAACTAAGGTGGCACAGGCGGTAAGACGCCTCTCTCCCACATCAGAGGTTCCGAGGTTTGAATCCCAGTGAAGACAGGAGGAGAAGGATGAGAAGAGAGTGTAGGAAATGGACACAGAGAGGTGCCCACTGAATGGACACAAAAACAGCAAAAATGGGGGTGGGGGGCAGGGCGGTAAAAATGGATAAAAGTAAATAAATAAATAAATCCTTAAAAAAAAGTGTAGGGGAGTAAGATATGGACTATAGTTGTAGTAATACTTTGATGATGCTCTTTCATAATTTGTTAACGAATGTTTTACAACAATGCAAAGTATATGTGGTGGGGTGATGTGCGGGAGCGCTGTATGATGTTATGCATGTTTGTTTTATAAGTTCACAATGTTTACTGAACACTTATAGTTTATGTATGTTCATGTATGAATGATATACTTCAATAAATTGTTTTTTTTAAAAAGTAATTCCTCTAGGGAGAGGAGAGAAATACAGCTAAATATGTTGCCATTTATTACAATCCTGAATTACTTTACTTTTCAGCATATGCATGTATTACTTCAATAAAACACTTTAAAATTAAAACTTAAACCACTTGATATTCATTTTCATGTAAATATGAAGTAGGAAAAAGTTTTAATGGATGGTTGTTTTTAAAAATCCATTCTTTCTACCTCAAATTGAAATGCCACCTTTATTTTTTTCTTATTTCTGAGAAATTCGTAAAACTGATTCTGGAATCTGCAACTTATTTTTATCTAGCTATCTATTCTGACCAAGTATCAAGGCCATTTTAACTAATATTAATGCATGACACTAATTTGATATTCTGTAATATTTCAGTCGTTAAAAGTATTATTAGCTATTTTTTGCCTGTTTTGTTCTCTAGAATACAAACATCTAAAAAAAGAAAGCTAGTGTTAGCAATGACAAAGGAGAGCTGTAGTGCTTATTAGTTTAGGGAGAAAAAACACACACATAAATAACCCATTTGAACAAAATTGCCTTTGTCTGAATCACTGTGGAGAGTTAAGGTTTGCCATTTTCTGTGACCTCCACGGCAATTCAAACACCATGTCTGTGCCTGCTTTTCTCAGTTGTATTCGTTCCAGAGTGCTCAGCAGTTTCTTCTATTCTGATAGTGATGTTTTTGTACCTTGGTTATTTCAGAATCTTAGGCCACAGTATATAACCAAGACTTTAAAATGTAGGTCTTCAGATTGCTAAGGGTTTTGTCTGTGAGCCACACATAATACACTACAAATTAAGCATACATGTTTACATGTGTTTAGAAGCATGCTTCCTTGAACTATGATTTTAAAATAAAGTTAGCAAATGTATTTTTTCCATAATTGCTCTTACTGTTCTATTTTTAACGTTCCTATGTTGGAGACTATAAACTGTGGTTCAGGTATTCCAAAAGACTGAGCAATTCTAAAACTATTTATTTTGGACTCAATAATTTATTATTGTAAGTATCAAATACATATGTTTTTTTGGTTGAGGAAATGCTATTTTTATTTGAACTACTATTAAAATTGATTTTCCTCTATGCACATTCTGAATAAGCAAGTGATCAAACAATCTATACTGGTTTACTTCTTTTTTTTTTGACTACTGAGAATAGAGTGTCCTTAATTTTGCCCTTAGTTTATATTGCAGCAATATTTATGGAGAACCCACAATCTGGTACCAGGCACTAGCCATAAAACATTAAATACAATCCAGTCCCTCCTGATGATTAGGAAAGAACAATAAACAAACAAACAATCAATCAAAAGCCCAAGGAAACAAATGCAAGTCATCAAGAAAGCAGGGCATGGTACTGAACCCACAGTATGCTTTTAAAGCATAGCCAATGCATAAATGATATTGCTCAAATATTCCTTCTCTCTTTTATGAATTTAATTTATTTTTGCTTAGTTTAAAACTTCAATTTGTTAAATGAACTCCTTGATGATCTACTTAGACTTATTTTCAATGCATCGTCTTTGAGAGCTAGAGAAATAAAAATGACGGTTCCTTTATTGCTGAGAGTTGGTTTACTCTATTAGCTACATAAATGAGCAGAGGAGTAGAGATCCTTAGCCCACTAGAAAGTGGAATGAGAAACATTGAAAGATCAAACAAATCTGTATCCCAGTGTTTCTACAGTCACGGAAATGCTTTACTCCTGTCTCCAACTGTAGGGAGCATAATTGACTGATGGTTCCTGTGAATCCACCTCTCAACCACAGTGAGATCACAGTGAGGCCACACTTCACATGAGCTGCTATCAGCCAATGACTAAGCACAATCAAGTTCTAGTGTGCAGGCTCCCTCACAGGCTTGGTTGAACCCTGGTAATTACTCCACAATATTAAGGATCTTCCTAGTCAGTGCTCTTTTCTTCTCCTCTTCCTTCACAAATTTAGACTTTCATCTTGGTCTGAAGATTCTCTCCACCTTCTCCAACTGCTTCGCCTTTATCCTTTGTTAGGTACTTCCTCCAATAAATCTCTTTCTTGTCTAATCCTGTTTTAGCATCTGCTTCTCTGAGAATCTAAATTTACATATTCTGAAATAAAGAAATCAATTGGAAGAGATGTTGTTCTAGTTACCTTCCAACTCTTTTCATTGCTGTTATTCATAGATATTTCCATATTAATTGACTATTCTTTCAAATCAATTTAAATGAACATTCAAATGTAAAATATTCAATTTATAACTCAGTTTTTAAGTATACCTTTTCTTTTCAAAATAAAATCTGGAGGTTGCCAATTAGAATTTGTGGTTTTCTTTAGAAAATAACTTATTTAGACTAAGAGTATTTGTGAAGATGGATAATGTGGAGGAACTAGGAAAAAGCAATTAAAATAAGAATTTAAAATCACTAATTTTAGGGATTTAATAGGTCTGTTTTCTAAAATTAATGCAATAGCAGCAGGTTTTCATAGTTTCAAAAGTTCATGTATTTGTTCCTGTATAGAGTTTATGAAAACTTTTTTTCTGGACATACTGACCATTCATTCATTAATCAGCAAATTCTTTCTTTAAACAAATGTGTTTTGAGTGCTCTTCCTGCTGAAGGTATAGGCTCTGTGCTGAGTGTGTCTCTCAAGAATTAGATCCTCAATACTGCTAAACTTTGTACTGTGTTGAATTTGACGTTGGGAACAGACATTTGAGTAACTGCCAGAGTTTTCCCTGAAGATGTAGCAATTTCCTCTGTTTGAAACTGTTTGCCATTTTTGGTTCAACACAGGTCAGTCAAAAAACATTTATACACACTTCTCAAAAAACATTTATACACAAGTCCCCTAACTGATTCCCATAACCAAATTATGTAAATCAAATATAACCACAAATATCTACGAGAACAGGATATGATTCATATCTTGCTCAATGCCTTAGCTTCTGTTGTTTTTTTTTTTTCCTAGTATATTTTTTACTAGGGTGGGATGTTTTTGTTCTAATACAAGCAGCACCATGTTACATTTATTATGTTGTTCTTTTATTGGGAAGAACACCAGATAATAAATGTTCTCCATCATGTCACTGAAACAGGGTCTAACATAGTCAAACAAAAAATAAAACCATTTATGTAAAATTAGTTATTTCTGGATAGGTTTTGAAAATACAGCCTCACTCCAAAGGCTTTCCCCAAAACCTGAGATCATTAGCCTTCTACTACTTGACTTAACGATTCTTAGATCTCAATGGCTGCAGGTAAACATCCCTAATTATTTTACATACTTTTATTTTAAAGGAACAAATGCTTTTCTTTAGCCATTTTCACAGCCAGTGGTTTGAAACATAATTACAACCACATGGATCCTCCTTGGGAACTAGTTTATATTATACTTAAAACCCTCAGATTTTTGAGGTGTGTGTGAGTAAGGATAAATTAAGAGAATTGATATCCAGATCCTGAACTTCTCCTGTCCTCTTGCTGAGAAAATGCCTGCTGTGAAGGGACATAGCTATTCTCCTTTCCCATCTCCCCTTTAACAATCACCTTTTTCATACCTCCCCCAACCCAAATCCTACATGTTACATTGTTGGAGATGAAAAGTTCCTAGATGTTAAAGGAACACTCCTTTGATCCAGCACCATTACCTTTCTCCCCATCCATTAGATAATCTAATAGATAAATCTATTTCCAATAAAATGTTACTGTTTTATGTTTCAAAATTATTTATAAAGATTTACAATGTTTTTTGAACAATTGTTTACTAATAATAATTGTTATAACTTATTTCAGAGAAAATATTTAAACAGTGCCTTATATTCTTATGAAATTTTAAAATAAATTTATGTTTAATTATAGAGTTTTGTTGCAGAGAGGTATGATAGGGTTTTCAATAAAACGTCCAAGGATAAAAATCTGCAGAGCAAATGTAATGGAAATATGACTTTATCAAGGAAAAAAAAATTTTAATAACTATTACAAATGATTTGTGCATATATTTTTAATAGGATTTTGAGGATAATCATATAGCTACGGTATTTATACTCCATTTGAATACATTTTTAAAAGGATGAAACAGTTGTATTTAAAATGGAAACTACATTCTTTGCAACTTTTGAAATGTATGAAAAAATTGTAGATGTTAACTTTAAAAATATACAAGAGAATATATAGCTTCTTAAAATTATTTTAAAGAGTAAAGCAACAAAAAAACGTGAAGAACCACAGAACTCAACTTTACAACTTATCATCACTTATAAGCATCATACTTTCATCATTTGTCTTTTTTTTCCCCAGAAGGAACCTACTCACTCTTTCCTCCCCTAAAGTTATTTCCTTCTATCCCAACCCATTATATTCATTTTTCGAAGGATATTTTTCCCTGGAGTCAGACCTGTAACCGCATAGCAAAGTTTGTGTTGAACTCCTACACCTTGGGGCTCTGTAATTTGTGTTCCATATGCTGGATTCCTCACAGAGGATCATTCTTGCAAATATCCTCCCTAATTTGATGCCATGTGTCTATATAGGAGGTATATAGATAGCCAGGCTAACTGAGAAAGAACTCCTAAGAGCATTTGTGGGAGCCAGATTTCATTAAAGGGTAGATGACACCTACAGATGAGCCACTTTCTGGGCAGGGGAAAAAAAACCTCTTATCATAGTTCTGAAAATCAAACTTCATTTGGGCTACCCAATTCACCATTTTCCTGAAAACATTCTGTCAAATGTTTCAAATCAGTTATTAAGAACTGAATCTAAAGGATACAGTCATTCGATATTTCATTTGAATTTCTTTACAGTATTTGAAAGAAATAATTTATCTTTGAAAATCACAGCTTCCATAGCACCTCTCTTAGGTCACTCTCTCCTTTTCCTGCTACTCCCACTCAAGCCGTCTTGTGTGCTGCTTTTTATCTGCCTGAATCAAAACTCTGTTTTTCTTTTTCTGAATACTGTCTTTGATGCTCATTCACGGTATGGTCTTTAGTTGCCAATAAGATGTTAAAACAGCTCAAATCTATATTTTATGCTAATCTTTTTCTAGTTTCCATGTCCAAATGCTCCTTCCTTCAGAGACCGACTTAGTTTCACACACTCAGTGCAGTCTTCCCTATTTACCATTTATCTTAATTTTGAAGAACTACAATAGAATGCATGATGAATAAACATTCATTTGGATATTAAATGGTATGCAATTTTCAGGTTATATTTATCAACATCGTGCATGTATTTTTTGACTTCACAACTATCTAAGCTCTTAGAGTATGGGGATCATTATATGCTACCTCTTAATTCCTAAAACAATGTTGTGAACATAACAGTATTTAACAAGTGGTTCCTATATGAATAATTCCCAGTCTGCTTTGTGCATAGGCTGAGTAGGTTCAGGCAGCCAGAGAGACTGTAGGAAAAGAGTAAGTACTGATACTTGCTCTGACCACTTCCGGTTCTTGATTTTGCTGTAATTTTCCCTTTTGCCAGAGAATGTCTTTAATGCAGCATCTCCCACACTTTCAAGACGGGGCAGTTTCATCTGATTGGCAAAGCCTAGGTCATTTGCCTAACTCTAGCTGCAAGGGAGGCAGGAAAAGTGAGTATCTGGAACTTTAGCCTCTATAATGAGATGTAGACTCTGCTTTTCCCATTAAAACTCACAAGGGGTAGAGAATGATTCCACAGGCATAGAAAAGATATTAAAAAGACTGGATTTTCAGAGAAGAATAGCAAATAGCTACACTATATAGTTAGGAATTTGTTTTAATCCACACTTTAACATTTCTTTGTTGAGCTAGTTTCTAGAAATTAGCTCTGCATCAAAGCTTTCCGTCAAAAAAAAGGAAAAAGAACTGGTTGGCAAAAGATCTCAGCTTTAATTGAGGTAGTACAGTAATTCCTCCATTGTTGTTCTCATCTCAATTGGTTTTTCTTTCAGTACCATTGTATTTGTGGGTCAAAATTCTTAACTCTCATGGATTTTTTCTTTCCTTCTTTTTTTTTTCCTTTTGACATGTAATAAGTTTTGCTGTAAGAGGGAGTCTTTCTGCAAATGCATCCCAAGGGTACTATTAAAAGCTGAGAGCAGCAGCCTCTTCTCTTTCAGTTTGATCTATGAGTCACTCACTCACTCAATACAGACATCATGAGCCTGAGCCTACCCATAACTCTGTGAAGGCAATTCATTTTGACAATAGTACACTATGCACAAAGAACTAGGTGAGGTGAGGAGATAAAATATGAAGATAAGAAAAGACTCAGTCTCTATAAAGTTTCTAATCTCATAGAGTACATAAGCTAGACAAGTATATAAATAACTACAATACAAGGACATATGAAAAGAACAAGATACTTACTATGTGATTGTGGAGAGGGGCAAGTGTAGGGCATTTGAAAAGCTCCTCTTAGAGGTTTGGAAAGGATTTGGACAAATAGTCTGTGTTGTGAGGGGCACATCTTCCGAAGAAACCACATTAGGAAAATATGGGTTGTGTTTGAGAAATATTATTATAATTTTTTCAGAATACTTAGTGTGTATAGAATAGTAGGGGGAAACTAAGGCAGAAAGTGGCATGTGAATATTTATCTTATACAGATCATGTCCCCAGGTGAAAGAAAAGCCTTCTAGGAACAATGAATAATCCTAAGAGAGAAAAGCTGAGTACTAAACTGTATGTTTCTTTTCATGTTGGGCAAAGTGCCTACTCTTTCTAGTCATCTACAGGTATTTAACTCCTTGCCTTTGAATAAGAAATTCATGATTAGAAATGAAATTCTCTTCAGTCCAATTTTATATTCAGAGATTTAAAAAGGTGTTGCATGTGCCAAACACTGAATAGACGTTATTTAACTGAACCGAGAAACTGATCTCTCTTTATGCTTTAGTTAACGTCTTTCTGAACATCTCGGTTTTATAGTGACAAGTACCGTAGAGATAATAAGTCAGATAGAACTGTTCAGGAAAACATAGAGGAACACAACTTCAAAGTCTCTCATCCTCTCTTTTTTTATTTCTGCCAGAATGCAGTGGTTAAAATAATGTCATTACACCAGTTTCCAGTAAGTATGACAAACTGTTCTAATTAAGCCATTTAAAACAACAATTTTATTCCAAACTTATGTGCAACCAAATGTGTTTTAAAATTCATTTTCCATTGCTCTTTTGTTGCAAATTAAAGAGTTTCATTATTGTAAATGTGATATTATAAAATGAAAATATTAGAAGCCAGAATTTGTGACAAGAAAACAAATTCCTTACTTATTGAAATTTACACCAGCAATACATGTTACACAAAACAACAAAATAAGCAAAGAAACAGGACTTAACTTGTAAAAGAATACAAATCTTAACTAACTTATAAATACTAAAAAAAATAAAAACACACTAGTGTAAAAGCAAATGCAAAAAATTATATTATTTTAATAGCACATATCTGCTTTTTAAAATATTAGGTTAATTTGAGAGTATTTTTCCTTCAAACAAAGTTAATAAATGTTTTTCATTTTCATTCACCTTAACATATATTTTATTTGCACATGCTGGGGTGCCTGTATGTTGGTGCCAATTTGGGATGGCAGCTGGAAATACTAAACTAGTATACTTGTCTCTAAATCACCCTTCCAAAACTTGCCCTGTAAGCAGAAGCAGTTGGGAACAGCTAAACCTTTTAAGAAACAAAGAGGCCAAAGCAGCCTGGGCCAAATGATTATCTGCTAAGTCATACAATAGAGCACCCTGGAGGTGGGGGGGAGCCTATTTCAAAGGAATTAGAAGGAGCATTCAGTTCCCTTTAAATGGGGGAATTCCTAAGGTCATGATTGCCTACAATGTTATGTTATTCACCAATAAAAAGTAATGAAGGTCTAAATATGCAACAAGATTGATAGTCTTTGAAGGCATCTTGTTGAGCAAATAGTCCAGACACAAGATGAAAAATATTGTATGAGCTGAATGATATGAAATAATTAGATTATGTAAATTTACGCAGTCTGGAACTAGAATACTAGATAAGGGCCGGGATGGATAAGAAATGGAGAGTTAATGCTTGAATGGTATAGTTTCTCTTCCTAGTAATGGGAGAGTTTTTGATAATGGATGGTGGTAATGGGAACACAACATTGTGAAAGTAATTAACACCACTTAGTTATGCATTTGAATGTGGATAAAAGAAGAAGTTTCAAGTTATACATATGTTACCAGAATAAAAATTTTAAAAACCACAGAACTGTATAACACCAATGGTGAATGCTAATGTAAACCGTGGACTGTTTTTAATATGATAATTATAATAATATGTTTTTATCAATTGTAACAAAAATAGTACACTAATATACCCAGTTATTAGGGAAAACTATGTTTGAAGAAGTGGGGTATATGGGAACTCTGTACTTGCTCTATAAATGTTTTTTATAGTTATAACTTCTCTAAATAAAAAAAAGAATAACTCAGAATGCATTTAGTTTCCTTTTAAAGTTTGCTAGACATTTACTAATAATAAATAAGAATGAACAAAAAAACATATAGTTTAAACATAGATATGCAAGTTTGGTTCAGCTATTTGGTGCTATACAATTATTTCTATGAATTAATTTTTTCCATATTTCCTTTTTATCATTTATGGTGATCCTCCTATGATAGAAAGTTCTAAACTTTGATTAATTTGGTGACAAGTTAACTTTATTTTGTGGAAATCATTTATTTTGCAATAGCATAGCAAATAAAATTTGAAGAATTTGAATTACACTATTTAATAATTTGTGGTAATGCAAACAAAGCCAGAGTTATAATTTCATCTTTATTTCACAGTTCATTTTATCTTGAGCTCCTCTGCTACTAACCTATGCCAAGATACATCTCCTCCTTGGACCACTACCAGGGCTTTCTGAATAACTTCTTAACATTCATTTTTTCCTTCCATAGTGCGTTCTCCACAAAGCTGTCTGAGTTATCTTTTAAAAATGAAAATCTGATAATGTCACTGCACTTGCTTACAACCTTTAAATGTTTTTTATTGACCTTAAGATATAGTTGAAAAGTCTTTATACATTGCCTAGAAGCAATGGATAGTCCTCAAGCCTCTTTATGTAGTCTTTTTTTTTCCGGTTTCTCAAATATACATTTCTCCATTCTTTCCCATGCCTTTGTTTCTTAGTTAGTGACTAAATATCCCTCAAATTACAAAACAAATCACACCACATTCCAGTTCAGGTCTTTTCCTTTGACACATCATCACTATAGTCATAATATTTGTGGCTTCCCTTCATAATATCTGTTTTAATTAGTAATTATTAATTTGTGTTATTATCTGAATAAAATCTCTCTACTCAACTAAACAAATAGCTCGTGAAAAAAGGGATTATATCTGATTGTACTCACAATTTCATACTTAGCATCTAGCAGAATGCCTGTCATTCATTACTGGGTTGACTGAATGACTCAACAAAATACTACTAGCAAACTGAATCCAGCATATATGCAAAGGATTATATATCATGACCAGGTGGGATTTATCCCAGGAATGCAAAGTTGGTTTAGCATCTAAAAATCAAACAATGTGATACACTGGAGTGATAGAATAAAGTTCAAAAAACACATAGTCATGTCAATAGTCTCAGAAAAGCTTACAACAAAATCCAGCACCCTTCTATGATAAAAATGCTGAACAAACCAGGAATAGGAGGAAACTTAACCTGTAAAAGAGCATCTCCAAAAATATAAAGATACTTAATGGCAAAAGGCTGAATGTCTCTTTTACTAAAGACCAGGGATATGTCAAGAATATATGCTCTTGTCACTTTTATTTAAAATTGTACTAAAGACCCTAGCCAGGGCAATTAATCAAGAAAAAGAAATAAAATGCATCCCGATTCAAAAAGAAGTATTGAAAAGATTTCTATTTGCATATGACATAATCTTGTATATAAAAATCCTATATAATCCATTGAAAATTATTAGAACTAATATATAAATTCAATGAAATTGCATGGTTCCAAGAACAATATGCAAAATAAGTATTTCTATACATACATTAGCAATGAATGTCTCCCTCCAGAAATAAGAAAAACATTCCATTTTCAATACCCTCAAAAAGAATAAAACACTCAGGAACAAATTTAAGAAATCACTTTTATACTGAAAATTACAAAACATTGTTGAAAGAAATTTAAGATCTAAATAAATGGGAATATGTCCCATGTTTATGGATTAGAAGATTTAATATTGTTAAGATGGCAATACTACACAAATTTATCTACACCCTCAATGAATTCCTATCAAAATCTCAGCTGTATTTTTTGCAGAAATTGACAGCTTCCTCATAAGATTTAATATAAACTCAAGAGACAAGGAATAGATAAAGCAATCTTGAAAGAAGAACAAAACTGGAGGATTCACACTTTCAAATTTCAAAATTTATTAGAAAACTATATTAATCAAGACAGTGTGGCACTGGCATGAGGACCGACATATAGATCAAAGGAATTGAATTGAGAGTCCAGAAATAAGCCCTTACATTTATCATCAATAGATTTTCAACACAGATGCTAAAACAATTAAATGGAGAAAGAATAGTCTTTTTTTCAACAATTGGTGCTGGAATAGCTGGATATCCGTATTCAAAAGAATTAAGTTGGACCCTTACTCACATCATAAACTGGACTATAGACCTAAACTTAAGAGCTAAAACTATAAAACTCTTAGAAGAAAATGTAGGGGTAACTCTTAAGGCTTGGATTAGGTAGTGGTTTCTTAGATAGAAAACAGTCTGGTAACTCCTTCAGAAGGTAAATAGAGTAACCCTAGGATCCAACAATTCCACTCGTAGGTATACATCCAAGGGAAACAAAAATATATAGCCATACAAAAACTTGTATATGAATATTCATAGCAGTATTAGTCATAATAGCCAAAAAGTTGAAACTACCCAAATATCATCAACTGAAAAGCAGATAAATAAAATATGGAATTGCTATACAGTGGAATATTATTTGTCAGTTAAAAATGAAATGCTGATATATGAAATAACTAGATGACAATTGAAAGCATTATATTAAGTGAAAGAAGCCAGTAACAACTGGACACATATTATATGATTCAATTTATTTGCAATGTCCAAACTAGGCAAGTCAATAGAGACAAATTCTATTAATTGTTGCTTAGGGCTGGGGGTGTTGGGGGGGGGCAATGAGAATTGACTTCAATGGATATGGGGTTTCTTGTATGAAGGATAAAGATGTTCTAAATTAAGATTGTGGGGATGATTGTACAACCTTATGAATATACTAAAAAATATTGAATTGTACACTTTAAGTGGGTGAATTGTATGGTTATATGAGTTATATATATATATCAATAAAGATATTCAAAAACAGAATGAATGAATGAATGAATACCAATAACGATGAGAAACTTTGAAAATACTTTAAAGAAACATTGAAATATATAATACAAAATACATATCTTCAAGTTTATTGTATGTTCAATGAATAAAAAATGCAAACGCTCCCAATTGTTATATTTATTAGAAATCTGTATTCAGATCTAAAGCAGATTTTCTGGAGGCCAGTCATAAACAACAGTTTGAATGTGTAACTTGTATGTATTGTTCCATAAACAGTTTCTGTTTATTCCCAACCTTGAAGCAGGAGTTGGTTTTTCATTATAGCCCTGTGAAATTAAATCCACAACCAAATCATTATTGAGCAGTGTAGATTTTACTGAAGAATTTGGGTCAGTTTCAGGGAGAGAAGGGATAAGTTTTGTATCAAATGCCACATGGAAAATGCTTTAACAAATATTCCTTTTGACATTTCAACTGTTCCACATATGCCTTCTTTGGCTGTCACTCACTCTGAACTTTTCCTTCACCAGTCTAAACTTGTATCTCCCTACCTATTTGTTTATGCAGAACTTCCTGGTGCAGCCACTGCTTTATTCATCTTAAGTGCCCTGGACCCAAAGTCCTAGATATCAATTTCTAAATAAGTTAATTATGGCATTTATTCAATAAAATTGTTGGCATTTTGTTGCCTATAAGTAAAAACATTTATTCCATATCTAAAACTTTATTAAGAGATGAATTAATATTATTAAACTATTTTTAAACACTGAATTTGTTGATATGAATAATTAGCATGTACAATGTACATAAACTTTGCAATTTAATTGGAAGACCATTTCTTGGCATGATGTGTCAGATATAGTGCTAGATGCTGAGTATATTCAAAACTGGAAGTCATGGTCCTTGCACTGAAGAAATTCACAAACCTGCTTTTCATAAACGTGATTTAAATTGACATTCCTCCAAATCTGTAAGAAAACTTTGTCAATATAAGGAAATTAAGACTCAGGATAATGATGATTCATGTGTCTAGTCTCCAAATTTACACTAATAATAATAAAAGCTTTGTATTTGACCAGTGAGTCACAATGATGATAAAGCAGTTTGCACACATTATTTTATTTAGGTTTCATAGAATCTGTACAGTGATTCCAAAAGCATTTAATGAGTTCCCCTTGGATAGGTAACATTACACCTGTATCTGTTGGGTCTCTTTATTTAAAGAAAACAGAATTCACTATAACTAATTTGAGCAGAAAGGTATTTATTATGGATAAATCAGTCTTGTGAGTGGGTCCTTTGGTGTGGTAGTAAGAGGGACCACTCTCATTTTGAAGCCTGTAAGTTTTCTGGACCCACATATTCTACTTTTGGGAAAGAAGAAAATAGCACCATATATTAATTGTTGGTTTGGAGTGTATACTACTCCTTGAAGGACAGTTCCAAAATATCTCAAAGTGTATCTTGCAGAAGGTACTGTAACTGTCTTCACTATTCCCTTCCACTGGTCTATAAGTCAATTAGATTCTAAGTGATGGGGTAGATAATAAAGCCAATGCGACGGATGTAGGCCATTTTCCATCAGAATATACCATGCAGAACTGGGTGGGAGAGAGTGTGGTCTGTGATGTGAACTGTGGTCTATGCTCGGTGGCAAGGCCCCAGGATGTGTATATCCATTGCGGGTGTTGTACCACACGGATGAGGAATGGTGGTGTGGGATGTTGTTGGAGGTGTGGGTGGTGGGGAACATGGG